>BGPR01023226.1:0-17625 GCA_013235015.1 Araneus ventricosus | reverse complement strand
AAATTGCCTCTCTTCTTTTTTCCTTTGTACTTACATTATGTTGGCTGTTCTCTGTCTTGCGTCTTGCAACTTTAATGCTGCGTCGTGGAACTTGGCCATCTAATAAAATGGTTCCTGAGAGATTGAATTAGTTCTTCAACAGCGGCGTTCCATATGAACATGAGTCTCGTCCTCACACAACTCTCTTATAAAACCTCACTGTTTGAGACAGGTACATAGGCGAAGTAAACAATGCAAACACATCAATTGAACTGAAACTCTTACCATGCCCAGGGAAGATACAAGAAAAATCTTTTTGAAGTAATGCTGCCTTTACGGATCATAGGGAATCCTGGAAATGATGTGTGCTCACTTGGAGGGGGGGGAGGAGAGGTTCAAGTAAAATTGCTTGTGGAATTTGTGACAAAGAGGGAGGTAACAAGAGTGTGACATCACACATTTTGGTTAAAATAAAACATTTAAAATCGGCAGATTAAATTTTTGAGTTATTTAAAATTACCGAAAGTTTGGTAGCACCATCAGAACAAACAACTTATTCAACAGTTTTTTTCACTTATATTCCTTTCTTTTCAAAAGGCATTCAGTATGAGTTCTGAAATATGAGTAGCAGCAGAAATGCTTCCTGCATTCTTCTTCAGAAGAAAACCTCCCTGTCACTGAAATGTCAACAAAGATACGTCGCCCCACCTGGGTAGGTGACCAGAACTGGTAGTGGCAAACCATGGTTGGTTTTAATTGGTGAATTTTTTTTTTTTTTAATTCAATCCAATTTAAAAGAGTATTTTGTGTTCTTAAAGTAAAGAATGAATTTAAAGCAAGTATATCCAAATTCAAAATACTACTGTTTTTACAATTGCTCTTTATATTAATATTTTATTACTAGTGTATATTAATTTTAGATTTCCTCTTTGTAAACATAATCTTATTTCATACAAAATAAACACACACCAAAAGTATTATTGTTAATATACAAATATCGGCTAAAACACATAGTTAAAATTTATAAATTTGGAATATTATGATCTATAATGGTGCTTTGTTTCTGAACTTCTGATTTATGTTTATGTAATATAGTGTGACATGTGCTATTAAGGGGAGGTAGGTATGATGGTGAAGTGTGACACTTGCGTAAAGGGGAGAGATCAAAAATAACGAAAAAAAGATATGACATCATTTATGGACCTTCCCCCACAGAGCACCATCTAACACTCAGGCTACGCTTTTATCGAACTCTCACAGAGTACACAGTCAAAAGGAAAGGTGAACTCGTTTGGAAAGAAGAAAAACGATAATTCACTTTCTTCAATTCCTCTTCACGTAATTTTGCATTATTTTCAAACGGAATACCAAAGCCGTTATCTGCGCCGCTATGGATCGTTACGTTCATTGTTTGCTTGGAGAGCCTTGTATTATTTCCTACCAAGTCAGGAAAAAGTTGGCTATCTGATACGACATCTGTTCGTCGTGACAGGAGGACGTGCTAAAGGCAGCCATTGGAAAGCTGCTTTCAGTTCTAGTCGAGGACATGCTCATTGTAATTTACAAAAGAATAGGATGAGAACAGAACCAGAGCAGTCGGTTTTCTTTTCTTTTTCTTTTCTTTTTTTTTTTTTTTGTACCGAACACGTCTATCAAGTGATTAACAATTATATAAGAAGGAAAATTGTGACGCTTTTCAGCGCTCAAGTTAAACACTGTAACTCCGCAACCAGTAACAAGGATTGGTTTTGGTTTTCATTTAACAGAGGAAGGTGAGCATTTGAAAGACCCTTTAAAATTTTAAAATTTGGAATTACATTTTAGTCACGGAGCAGGCTGCTGAAGTTGTCGAAAATCACGAAACTTTGATAACATCAGCGACCGATGCGCGCACTGAACTAAAGACAACCATTCATGGATGGCGAATAATATAAAATTGTTGAGTACTGTCGAATTTCAGTACTCAAAGTTAAAATGTATAAATCCTACAACCAAACCTTTCAGAGGTTGGTTTTAGTTTTATTTAACAGAGAGGTGGACACATTGAGAATTTAATGCAAAAAGTTTAGATGAGGGAATTGCAAGTTTAATTCTGATCCGATTGCAAAGTTGGTGAAATTCGAATAATTTTTTACAAAGGAATGAGTCGCAATTTAAAGTCACTATAGACTATATAGAGGTTAGCAGTCATAGAGGTGCTTTGGTGACAAAGTCGATGTTGAATGATCTGCTTACAATCTATTTCACCATTCACTTGAGAGACAGCCTCCGTTAATTTTTTTTTCGGGTGAAAGAAAGAATATGAGAAGAAGAATCATTTGCAGCGTCATACAGCGGTGATGCAAAACTGTGTTGATTGGTTACGGTGCAATTAGGAACAAGCAGCTGAAATTCATATTGTGAGACTCTGCAATCTTGCCACAAGAGAATAGTAATCAGCAGAAGAACATTCCACTCCTCACAACTTTCTCGTACAGCCAGCGGTGAAGTCAGGGGGGGGCGGTCTTACAATTTTTGAGGAAAATTAAAATTTCCGTTTCGTATGTTAATTTTACATCTTAACGTGGAATTATCTGTTCCAATTTATAGAGCATCCCAAACTTACCATTTTGTAGCAAAATTTGAATTTTTCTGCCTACCACTAAACGTTCAGTACTTTAAAGTTGTTTACTGTTACCCCCTCTCAATGCTTACCAGCTCCCAATCTTCCCTTTATTGTTCTCATTATGCTATTTTAATATGGCACTCTATTCCTTTCTCCTTTTAAGGCCCGGTGCACTAGACGGTTGTGCCGTTGAAACTGTAAAAGAACAGCCAAGTAACCCCATTTCCCATGTGGAGCCGCAAGGGGACGTGGGTTACTACTGTTATATTTTGCTCAACGACTGCGTCAGCTACCAATACACACTAACCATTCGTGACGGTGAAGCTATAAAATAACAATATAACGCACCCTCCTCCTGTGTGGAGACACACGGAAGCATAATAAAGGTTTACTATTGTCGTTTCATAAGCCTATCTAAATCCTGAAAGTGTGCACCAGACTATAAGAGCAATTTCGCGATAAATCAAGCGATATTCCCGCAGTGACGTCATTAGAAGCTAAATGCCCAGTGCGAGGTTATAAAGATGGACATTCCCGTTAAACGCTCCCGTATCAATGCGTCTCTCAAAACCTATTTGTCAGCCACGAAAATCCGACAAGAATCGGCGTGGTGCGTCGAAAGTTTAGTTTAATCTTCGTTCCTTATCCATTTGGGCGTTAGGCAGAAATGCGAAAGACCGTGTGGGAGAGGGGCAGGCTCTCTCACAAGCGAATCAGTTTGAGAATTAGGAGAGGAGGCACTACCAGCCCTGGAATCGGAGAGGCATGGAGCCTCAGTAAGTAAAGCCTAAATGGATGAGTGATCCCGCCTAGTGGTGTAATTGCCTGCATTTGCGTGGAGCAGTTTGATAAATGAATATACTGACAATCAAATTTGACGTGTTTAAACAGATATCTATGCGGAAAATGTTTAACATTGATTGAAAACAAATGAAAGCAATTTATGTTTATGACGGAAATATTTTTTATTTACATATTTCTTTATTTAAAAAATGTGACAGATGTAAGAGTTGCCATTTAGAATTTGTCAGTTTCTTCTCTCAGTTAATCAGGCTATGTTAAGCCGGCCATTCATACGAACCAAACTGCACATTTGGAAACGCGAGAAGGAAAAGAAGTAAAATCTCAGAGAATGAGCGAAGACTTGCATGGATTTAGAATTCCGTCTTGACTGAAATCGGAACATGAAAATGAGGCACCTGAAGGCTAGCGAAAAGAAAAATGCCTTGCGTAGATTGAGCCTCGCTAGGATAACATAAAATTAAAATCACTGAATCGAAAGAGCGGTATGCTTATGAGAGGAAGAAGATCTCCCCCTGCCTTCGTTCAGGAGTTAGTCCTTTATGAATAATTGTGTTTCGATTAAAAAAAATGGAGATGGCTTGGGACAAATGGCATGTGCCAATAGATGACGAACTTTGGGCCGACAATGTTGTGACGGAACAAACTACCTCGGAATAATCATGACTGGACTTTGCTTCAGATTTCATCAAGGTTTGAAATAAAATATACAATAGACTGTTTGACGTGTGTATATTGCTGTATTCGGAAACCTCGCGCTTTTACAGATGCGCCGGGCTGGAGTTGACACCACTTTATGAAAAATGGGAATGAAGAATAGAGTTAGTGTTTGACACAGAGCGTGATCGTAGGCTTTCAAATCCGATGGCTAATATTATTTTAGTAAAGACCGTTTAGAAGAGGGTATTATAGCAACAGATTCAGGAAACCACTGCGCCAGGCTGGGTTATTTTCATGAAAAATGAGGGGGGGGGGGATGAAGAATGGAAATTTTGATGTTTATTTACTGAGCGTGATCTAACTCAAGAACTCCGGAAATGCGGCATTAATGCTCTTGTGAACCGTTTGACGGTAACTTATATATAGCAACGGATTCGGAAACTCTGTGAACTTGGTTAGTACAAAGCGAAAGAAAATGGAGGATGAAGAATGGGAGGTTGATGTTTACATTTTACTAGGCCAATTAACAAAGAACTCGGAAATGCGATGATACAAATATTGCAGTAGGTGATTTAGAATATAACAACGGATTCGGAAACCCTCTGCACTTAGGCTACCAGGTTGATACCTATGAAGAAAATGGGGGGGGGATAGAAGAATGGGAGGTTGATGTTTATTTTACAGCGTGATCATAAAGAACTCAAAGATGCAGTGATACAATGTACAGTAGACCGTTTGCAGTGAAATATCATAGCAACGGATTTCAAACCTACCATGTGAGCTGGGTTATTTCTACTTTGTAGCAAGAAAATGGAGAGGATAGAATGGAGGTTGATGTTTACACTGAGCGTGATCCACCTCTGTAAGAACTTCGGAAATGCATGCAGTATTACAATGTTACAGTGGAGCCGTTTGAGGTGATATATAAGCAACAGGTTCGGAAACCCCTCTTTCTACTTGGGCACAGGTTATTTTCATGTAAAGAAAATGGGGGGGGGGATGAAGAATGGAGTTGATCTTCCCCATTTACTAGGCATGGAGTCTAACAAGGGCACTCAGAAGTAGAATTACAGTATTTACAGTGAACCGTTTTGACGGTAGTATATAGCAACAGTTCAGACCCTCTGCGCCGGGCTGGAATTTATTTTTCATGAAAATGGGGGGGGGATGAAGATGGGAGGTTAGTCTTACATTTTTATGACCAATCTAACAAGAACTCCGGAAATGCGATGATACAATGTTACAGTAGACCGTTTGAGGGTGATTATACTAGCAGCAGTTCGGAAACCTCTGCCGGAGCTGGGTTATTTCATGAAAGTAGGAGATGAAGAATGGGAGGTTGATGTTTACATTTTACTGAGCGTGATCTAACAAAGAACTCCGGAAATGCGCTGATACAATGTTACAGTAGACAATTTTGACGGTATTATGTAACAGTTCGGAAACTCTCTGCATGGGCACCAGTTATTTTCATGAGAAAATGGGGGGGGGATGAAGTCGGAGGATGATGTTTGCATTTTACTAGGCCTGATCAACAAAACTCAAAACTAACGCTGATACAGTACAGTAGACCCGTTTGGCAGTGTGCTCTGCCAACAGTTGGAAGCTCTCTGCCAGGCTTAGTTTATTTCACTTTTGAAAATGGGGGGGGGGATGGTATGAGAATGGAGGTTGATGTTTGTTTGCAGGCGTGATCTAACAAGAACTCCGGAAATGCAGTGATACAATGTTACAGTGAACCCGTTGACAGTATTGCCGAGCAGTTGGAAACCCTCGCGCTTTGCGAAATGCATGGGCAGGATGACACAAAAGCAATAGGGGGTTGAAGTAAAGAAGAATGGGAGGTTGATGTTTACATTTTACTTAGCGTGATCAACAAAGAACTCCGGAAATGCTGATATGACTCATCGCCTGACACCTTTCCGGTGTTAAATCAATCCAAAGTGAGCGTCTCGAATCCGTTGATGAACAATTTCAAACAATTCTCTATAAAACAGAAAAGTTTTCCTGGTGAACAGTGAGCAGTTTTGTATCTGAGGCCCAAGGTGACAGTACTTACTCCTACCGTGTTCCATGTTCTCTTACATAAATTGTTGTATCAGTGTGATGGTATAAGATAGAGATTTGAGGCCCTTCAGGCTCAGGGCTGAGGCAGCACACCTTTAATTGCCACCTGTGCGAAAAAGCGGCCACTGTTTGTAGATATATTTGCCGGAGTCCTTTCACCCACAGAAGCAGTACAACGCTTCTTTGCTCTCACAGCCCTCTGGAGCTCAGGCGCCATTTTCGATACACCTCGCGTGTACATCCCGCGGAAAGAGAACCTAGCATTTTCCGCCGCTGTTCATTTTGAGGTCTATTCTGTTTCCCGCCAGTTGGGTTGGGAGACGTCACTTTTCCCCGTTCTGCTTGTGCAGGAAAATCTTTCTTCAATATAGCTGATTGATCTTAAAACAAAGGCACCAATTTTCAGAATAACGTCTACAGTAGATTCTGGGTTAGGCCCCTAGGAAGGGTCGTCTACATATTTTAAATTGCACTAATTTCAAAATTTTCAGTAGCCTTGCCTTTTTGAGTATAGATAAATTTCTCTGAAGAAAAAATACTTAGGATATTAATTTTGGTTAATATATCAATATATAGATTGAGTATTTGTTTTACGTAATTCTGCCTCGACATAAAGGGGGGTCAATCTCACATTTTACTTACTAAGTTCTCCACTTGCGTTTAATCATTAGTAGCATTTAAATTATTTTCAAATACTTTAAATATTTCAATAATCTACATTTTTACAATCAATTAAAACTTGATGCTTAAAAGAATTAACAGAATAATATTGCCACTTTAATTTATATGGTTAAATATTTATATAGTTAAATTTTCCTAAGATAATTTAATGGATATATTTAATAATGAAAACAGTTTCTGAAATATATATCGCCCCCCCTTAAATTGTATCAGATTGCAGCAGAAATAGAAAATGTAACTAAAACCATTCATATAAATAAGCCAAGAGAATTTTGCATGAACGTAAAATAACCATCTGCATTAAAATTTATAAGTGTTAATATTCAAAAATTTTTTGAAATCGTCTCATAAAATATTTCATATTGCTCAAAATTTTTTTAAAATCAAAAGTATAGTGCAAAAATACTTTAAACTATAACAAAAAAAATCTAGTTCAGAAACTATATTATTACTCAAGATAATAATAAGAATTCAAATTTTACTTTAATGTGCCCAGAGACTCAAGTTTATTTGTATAATTTCAAAGTTATTGAGCTTGGTTGATGGTGTGGTTTCAGGCACTTTCATGCAGTTTTTTGCAATCCGTTGGTAAAATGTGTGCCCTGAAATCTCCATTTGGAAATTTTGAAGTTAGTGCAATTATAAATATATGGAGCGACCCTTCTGGAATTTTCAGCCTTGTGCAATTCGAAGAAAAAATCTGCATATTTATAAATCAAAAAACATGCAAAAGTTAGAAATTTTTTCAATTTAATACGATTTTACACTTATATTCTGATAAATATTTTTTATTATCTCACTTTGGAACCTAAGCAACCTCCTCAATATCTTTAAATAATGCCAGAATATACACTCTATCTAAATGCGTTTCCACGCTACACTTATTTAACATACATAAAGATAATTCCCTTAGCAATCTGTATGCCTGCACAGTCAGAGAATGATATTGGGAAAAAACACTATGAGACTTAGTGACTCTTACAGATATGATCTATCTCATTTGTGAGGGGTCAGCCGTTCTTTTCGCATTATTAGTCTCGTAGTTATTAGCGATTCAAATCGGATGGCATTTTATTTGACACAAGGAAGTTCAAACCGACTATCCTCTGTAACGAGCGGAAGACGTTTTCCATCAAAACATTTTTTAAGTACATCAGTCTGTCTGGTGAACAAAATAATGCAAGAGCACAATGAGTTTGACAGATGAAATAGTTACGATTTTCTATTAAAATTTGAACAAAAATATATACAAACATTTTTTTTTAAGGCTTGGACAATGAATTTATGGTAAACTCGATAAAGGGTACAAAAAATATAGACCGCAAAGGAAAATAGCTATTACTAATGCGATGAATCTCAAAGGATTTGACTGCGTTCTAAAAGCTCTCATAATTTGGTACAAACCAGGATGTACTGATTATACCATTGTACTATTATTTTTAAATTAGTATTCTACCATTGCCGTCTACCTTGAGACGGATATAACTTCTGTATCCATGGTTTGCCCCTTAATGAGGGTCCTGTAGAGAATACGTCATTCGTCACGAAGAGCAAATTTTCCCAAACGCAGCAATGTAGATGGTAAGAATTTGGCAAATGGTTTTATCATCAAATTACAGGTATGCATTAATTTGGATATTAGTTTGAGTTTTATTTTATATATTCACTAGCTGAAAACTATTTGATTCAGGATCATATTTTTCGGACATTTCCTGTTTACTTCAGCCCCCCTCCCTAAAATTGTTACTAACTTTCCCCAACAAACTGCCAAATCCTCTTCGATATCACTACATTTAGTTAAACTTTTCAAATATATTTTTTATCACCTTACAATGAGTGGTTTGGATGAAAGGCGAGAAGATAAAAAAAGAACATTTATTTTAAACAATGTATAGTTAAATAACTAAAACAGTTTACACTGTACAAATATACAAAACTGTATATTTAGTTACTACCAAAGCTTCTAAATAAATGTTTCTCATCAGTAAAGAAAGTCAAAATCGCTCAAAGGTAATTTCACTCCAAAGAATTTTGCAGAAGAAAGGAATTCTTAAACAAAACAAAAGAATACTTTAACCTCCCAGACATTTAGGTGGAATAAAAACTTATGTGCTCTCTATTAATACTGTCTGAGAATCCAAACTGAAACTCGCATTGTAGTATAAACTAGATATGGACGTTGGAGTTGTTACATGTTAAACTGAAATGAAACAAGTTAAATTACCTGCTACGAAATAACAGAGGAAGTAAGAGATACCTTGACCAAAAAAAAAGCAATATTTTATGGCTTTAACAGTGGTAAAAACACATAGACAAAATTTGATGGAAACAAATTTAGTTTTATAACAATAAAACAATGTTAAAATTAGGTTTAAAATAAATTTTGAGAGCCTTAATTACATTTAGAGAAAAAGATTATTATTTTGAATTAGTGTATCACTAAAAGATATTTTTTGCTCTTTAGATGTAAAGGCAATTTCGTACCATAAGTATTTCAGAAGACATTACATGAGAAAAAAAATTCAAAGCCCTAATTTTCGTTATTTTAATTAAATGTCTTAAAAGACTAATTATAGTTCTGAAAGTTAAAATAACACAGTTGACCTAAATGCGATTTAAGAATCTGCGATACCAAATTTCATGCAGTATACAATTCGTGGGAGTTCTTGTGACCGTGGTTACATGTATTTTCTGTTACATGCGATGCTATGTATGTATAATGCTTTGCTTATATTATCACACAAACCTATTACAAGTTAATTTTGATTAGATTTAAACTAGGAGATATGTTGTTGTATGATTGGTGAGCATATGGTCTGAAGCTGCGTGAACAAACTATCAACTCGGAGGAGGTGAAAAAATGGTAGAGGGTAATTTTCGCTTTATTAATAACCTACTACAGATAGAAAGAAAAATTCAAATTAAATTGATTAACATATCATAAAAAACTTGTGTCTTTTGTTTTTATAATACAATTGCTTAGAAGTTTTATTGAAAATTGTTTCAACCCCACCTTCAAACCTCTTGTTGAGCTCTCAATCTTCTAGTCACTCCCACCCTCTTCGTCTTGTAGTTCAATCAAATGAAAAAATCCCTTTTAGAGGCAAGCTTGAAGTGAGGTAGATTATTACATTAATGTTACAAAGTCATGAAATATTACATATTGATCAATACAGACTAGCCAAAGACTTTATTGTTTCAACATTTGCAATATTTAAGCTGTAGTGTTTTCATTTCATTTTTTACTATATCAGGTTTTATCATTTCATTTTTCATTTAAAATTGTAAATAGATTTATCAGTGGTACATTAGTCAACGTTTTTTATATCTCAACACATAATCATTCAACAGGTAGAGGTCATGAAAATAAACATCATGATTACCGTCTCTCTAGATAAACATTAAGCCGAAAGAAAAAACATGAGAGCAGTAACAGAAAGTGACTCTTGGCTTTGAATGAAGAAAGATTCTAGATTTAAAAATTAATTTATTTAATCCTCTAAGTTACAATATAATTGTTGAACATTACTTTGTCTTCAGTGGAAATCCACTGACATGGAAACATAAATGCCACTACTACTAAAATGGGCTCATTTTAGAGGGAACTCACACAGTTACACAGAGATAACTGTCACTAAATTCTTAACATATAAGAGAATAAAATTATTGTAGCATTGTGGCAAAATTAAGCGTGTTTTTTTTAAAAGCATAGGATATGAATGCGTGAATTTAGACAGTAAATTTAAATCTCAATAATAGTTAAAACCAAATATCTAGTGGAAAATCTGAAACAATTTTCAAAGTTAAGGAGATATTTTTCAATGGCCAAAAGGATAAAGAAACTTTTATTTATTATATCGCTTTTTTGGCTACTTTATATTGTTTATTAAACAAATGTAATTCCAGCCATGCATGGTTAATATCAAATTAAGTATTCTGTCAAAACCTATTATCAAACAGACACTTACCCAGTAATTATGTAAAATTATTTGATTAATTAAAATTAACTTTATTGCCAATTAAAGTTAAAAATTAATTGTTACAAAGGCTTCACTAAAACCTTTTCATGAAATAATCCTACTATACAGTAATCTTATCTTACTCATTATGTTAATTTAAATAAAAGTCTGTGGCTGTATGTGTGTTCCCTTCTCCTCCTAAACCATGGACTGGATTTCAATCAAACTTTTCAAACTTATTATTTAAGAAAGAAGGTCACCCTTCAACTTTACGGGAAGCCTGAAAGATGTAAAATTCCTTAATTAAAATTAAAAACAAGGGCCTTTTTTTCATGATGTGCTTTCTTTTCATAAATTTGTTTCTCTGTTTTCATCTTTTTTTCCAAGATTAATTTTAAAGCTGAATTAGTAACAATATTCTTGGTGATCAAAAATAATCTGAAGAACTGTTTCCAGGAAAGGGAAGAATGCTAAAGAAAATTTTAAGAGTAAACTGATTTGTAGTTTATAGCAGATGATTATTGGTAATTTATTTTCACGCTTTGAATTAATGAATAATTAAATATTCATTAATTTAATTGCTTCAAGTATTCATTAAAACCTTTCATTGACTTTGGTATTATAGAATTTGAAGTACCTGTAACGTAATAGTTATTATGAAGAAAGCGTGTGTTTTTAAAAAAATCTATCTGGATTAATTATTCTCTCATTTTATTTGGCGTTTCAAACGAGAAAAGAATTTATATTATATATTTATACAATAGTATTTTTACATTAAAAATACAAACATGAAAAATTTTAATCGGGAACTAAGTCACAGTATATCAGTAACAGTTATAATTAACAAAGGTTGTAAAGATATTAACTATAAAATTAATTAGTCACTCAATTAATTATATATTATACCATTATAAAAAGTGGAATGCGGTTGATGGGAACTCATAACTTCTAAGCAATTCTGGCAGACAAAAAAACTTTTAGTATAAAGTTACATTTAGTTATCTAAGGAGATAATTAGCCTAATTTAAATTTTTCTATCTTTAATTAACAGAGCTATGGGGAAATACGGTTGGGGAAGGACAGAAAGTAGCATTTTATCATAACTACAGAGGTTGTGGCTATCAAAGTTTCCAATACAAAGGTTGTTTTGTTGCTGATAAAGGCAAAATGAATTCACTAATTTAGAATTTTCTTTCTATCTTGAATGCATTATAAAGGGAATTATGGAATACTTTCACTGAAATTTTCAGTCCCCCACATTTCCACCCCCCTTTGGCTGGTTGGCCCATATGAATAATTTGAGATTTTCACCCGTCCTTGTATAACTCAAATATGATTAAATCTAGAATCAAAGTACTCTAGTTATGTTTTCAAATAACATAGGAGCTACAAAAGCGTTAATACATATACTTCTCTTCTATATGTAGAAAAGAACATTTTGCTCTCTATTCTCTTATGTTTAGACTACTGAATGAAAGAAGGTGGAAATAGCTGCAAATGACAGGAAAACTTTCCAGCAAGGGTGGCTGTGTAGTTAAAGAACGTACTTTCAGGATTGCTGGGGGAGAGGGAAGGGTGGAAAATACTTTTTCAGCTCACATAATACAAGCAATTGTAGATATCAGAAAGAGTGTGAAATTCAAAAATTGTTCGTTAACAGTAAGACAGTTAAGCTATTTGGATTTTCTTTTCTATTTGAATTATATAAAGAATTGTAGAATGAGAATTTCCATCCCCCACCATTTCACCTTTGGGCTGCAGGGAGCCCATCTGAACTCGACTGAGGATTTTCCTTATCTTACAACATACCTCCCAAACTGGTTAAATTTACATCAGGAATTACTCTAAGTTATCATTATTCCACAAGATAACATGGAAAAAAAGCGTATACATATATATACTATATATATAGAGCTTTTAGCGGAAGGGTGTTTTTTTTTGGGTTCTAGAAGGTCATGATGGTGAAGATCTGCAGAAATTTCCCGAGCATTCTGTCCTTGAGAATACTGCAATAGGTGGGGGAGTTCCCTCAGGAGATCTACCTAAATAGAAGAGCAGCATTCCAGCTAACAGATGGAAGTTTTTTTTTTTATGACTTGCAACTTTTTGTGTTCTCACGTCATTTTCAAAACCAGGTCATGAATTCTATAAAGATAATGGGATGAATAGGAGTCAAAATGGTAATATTTCAATTTGAAGAAGATGCAAAAAGAGTTATAAGTGTTAACAATGCAGATCGAGAGCTACTTTCACATAATTGCAAAGTAAAATTAATATCCATTATTTTTTTTGTTTGCATTATATTTGTTCAATGTTAATTATTAACTTTATATATAAAATACTTTTACTTTCTAAATTACATACAAACAGAGAGTATTGTAATTCAATCAAAATTCGAACTGAGATTTGGAAAGAATCTGCTATAAATTTGAACACCCCATTATAGAGTGAAATTCCATTCCTAATTGAGGAGTACATTCACGCTGAAGGCGAGACAAAAGAGCTTAGCAAAAGTAACTTAATTAATAAAATTGAACAATAGTAGAATAGAATCTGAAACTGTCATACAAAGTATTTATTAACAGTATAAAAAAATTTACAGTAATACAAGAGTATTTGTACAAGCGGAACACACAGACAAATGTGCTGAACACTTTGGGTACTTAAATGAATTAATCCTGCATCCTAAGTAAACTTCAAAACAACTGTGGACACTTTATAAGTGAAAGATTTAATTTCATCTTGGAGGATTCTGAACAATACCGAGACTATTCATCCAGTTTCTAAGAAATTATCTTGAGGAAAAGTATCTATGTCTACTTATACAAGATTTTTATCAACAATAAAACTGACAGATTTCTTTTTTAAAGAAACTTTTCCTGTTTCTTAAAATTTATTTTTCAATTAAGTTGTGACTGTAGATTCATCTGTAGATAAATGCTGAGCTTTGAAATAATAAAAAAAATGTCTTGAATGTTAAAAACTGAAGTAGTGTACTTGTTTACAAATTTATCAATAGCTTCAAATCACGAACAGAAGAAAACAGTTACAAGTTTTAAAGATGAATGTTTTTTCATAACAATCACCATTCAGAATGCATTAGAATTTTGCCAATGAATAAAATATAGACTTTAACTTCATTTTACATATTTGGCTAAAAAAATATACAAGCACATTTCCATTAAGATTCCAGTAATAAACTGTTTTGCATTATCTGCAAAAATACAAGCAAGTTTCTATGAAAAATATTCTTTGCATATAGTACTTTCTCTTATTAAGGAGATTTTTAACAGGCAAGGAAATCTGGTAACAAGCAAAATGGCAGGAAGAAGAAGGCAGCATTCTTAAAAAGAAAAAATGACTTATTGAAATTAGCGTTAAACAAACGATAATCAGGCGGGTGGACTAACAATTCTAAACTAACAAACAGACTACACAGTGCGAGAATATGAACACCTACCATAAAGCGCTGCCTACGACAATGCGTATTGTCGGGAGGGTTATTAGCAAATTAAAATTAAAGAGCATAAATGAAAACTCGTTAATAAATTTGTAAATGATTAAATCTAAATTTTTAGGGTTATATTATCAATCATCAAAAGCAATCTAGAATCAGGTTTGTGATGAATTCTGAAGATTAAAATAGAGATATTGAAAAAATTTTCCAGTAACAAGAATTTCAAATTACAAATGGAAATTTCGCATGGTTTCTATGGGAAAATGGTCATTATCCAAGTTCAGGCAGAAATAATGATTGTTGCAATTGTCAGGCATTAAAGTGAATTCATTTCTTTTACATTAATAATAAAATGAAAAAATTTATTTTTACTATAATTTTGCAATCAATATGATTTATTTATAAATCCATTATTTAAACATCTCCTTTGATCCTTACAATGCACTATTCTGAAAAATGCATTTTGCCACTGAAGTTGGAAAAGGGAGATAAAACAAAGGCACAATTACATTATCCACTAATGACCTGTTTTGGGGATACTTGTTTTAATTATTTTCACTAAACGATTACAATTTTAACTGATTGTTGCTTGAATATTTGAGCGGCTGCAATAAAAAGAGGTACAAATCATATAAAAAATTCTAATTAGAAGATAAGGTCAATTAATTAGTTAAATTAAAATTTTCAGAAAATGAAAACTTTCATATTTCATTCATACCGTTAATTTTGAAGAATAAAATAACATTTTTGGTGGATAATGAGTTAATGGTATAAGTGATCAGCAAACATTACATAGTCAAATATTTATGCAAATATGACATTTCTTCAAATAAAAAATTTCTTTACTGCAGAAAATGTACAAAAGAATTTAAAACAAACTGAGTATAAGCAATAAGTTAAGTTTCCATTAATTATTAAAAAAGGCCATAAAATATACTTTTCAAACTCTTAATGTAAATGCAGCACAATGCACATGGTAGCCCTGATACACAAAAAAAAGTCAATAAAAGAGAATAGAAGCTGACAATTGGGCAGAAAATTCGAGGAAGAAAATGTAAATGGAATTATGGTTGCTACGTATTAATAACTTCACTTACCTTTCGGCTGGAAGGAAAACAGTTTTTATTTAAATAATTTACGAGATGACATAGTTCAAAATAAAAGTGACCTATGTTACTCTAAAACAATCTTAAAATTAAGAACAAAATGCACTAGAATATTACAAATGTACGCAAGGACCTCAAATGGGGTTCATTTTGATCGACTACCAGATAAAAAAACATAAAATGCACACGGACATTAAGTCAAAGCAAGTCAGCTTTTAAACAGAGGCAGTTTTCAGTAGTTGTATTTACAAGGGAAGGAAGAAAACTCTGTAACAAACATGCATCAACTTATAAAAATACAGTATTCAACACAAAAAATAACTTCAGCACCATTTTATCTTTACAGAAACATCTCCCAGTCAAGCTCTGGAAATTGAGTTAAAATGCGAAAAGAGAAGAAGCTTTCATGGATAAAACACATCTTTATCCTTAAAACGACCCAAAGAGAAAGCAAATACAAGCTCAGCATAAAATTGGTTTCAGATTGTGATGTTATGGCAAATTTAAATCCTGATACTTGGGAATATATTTATTTGGAAAACTATACAGATGCTTTTCAACAAAGCAAAAGAGGGAAAATAAATTACAGAATTTTGAAGGATGAAGTCTCAGGAAAAACTTATTCAAACAAAACAATATTCATTTTATTGGGAAAATATTAATAATTCAACAAAAAACTGGTTGGGAGGCAGTGAACTAAGTTACATTCATTGAATGGTGATGTCATACGAATTTTTCATGGTTATGGTAAATATTCATTTGTAAAATACATTAGAATGCTTCTATCAAAAGTGGATCTAACTTTAAAATCGAAAATGGAGGAGGGGACGTAATTAGATCTGATATTTTATCCTCCATGACTGAATTTTTTAAAGAAACAACAGTACTGCTACACCCCACAGTACTCAGTAGAAAGAACAATGATTGTTTAACTGAAAAATTCAGCTTTCAGAAATTTTGTTCTCAATGGGAAAAAAAAAAACTACTGATTATACAAATATAATTTTAAATAAAACTTAAAACAATTTTTTATCCATTTTAATACAAACAGTTTTCAGGTAAACTTCATTCTTTATACTGAAATTAAAGAACTAAACAGTTGTCTGGAAGTTAAACAAAAGATGAATATATTTAAAAGAGTAGGGGGGAAGAGAAAAAGAATTAGACAGAGTAAAACTCAAGGATTAAAACAAAATGACAGTAACACTTTCTTATAAAATCATCGCATGAAGATATGAATAAAATATGAGCACTTCTCCTCCCATGCGAGGAATACATGTCAATGTAATATTTTGCCTATCCTCGAGAGAACTCGAGAAAGGCAGCCGACACATCCGCGAGACCGAGATGCTCTGGGTTAATGCAGGAACCTCTAGGTGAGAGGAGTTCTTGTCTCAATGGTTCCTGAAATTGAATTAATTCTTCAACAGCGGCATTCCATATGAACATGAGTCTCGTCCCTCTACACTGTCTCTTTATAAACACTCACTGTTTGAGACAAGGTACCTTGGGCCGAAGTAAACAATACGCAAACGCATCTAACTGAACTGAAAACTCTTACCATTAACGAGAAGATACAAGAAAAATGTTTTTACGAGTAGTAACTTGCGGATCATAGGGGTCGTCCACAAATGATGTCAGGCTTGGAGGGGGGGGAGGAGAGGTTCAAGTAAAATTGCTTGTGGAATTTGTGACAAAGAGGGAGGTAACAAGAGTGTGACATCACACATTTTGGTTAAAATAAAAACATTTAAAATCGGCAGATTAAATTTTGAAGTTATTTTGAAATTACCAAAATTTGAGGGTATTTTTTAATCGGGGCTAAAACAACATTCATGTGATTTTTTTTTTCACTTATATTCCTTTCTTTTTCAAAAAGGCATTCAGTGTAGGTTCTGAGAATATGGTAGCAGCAGAAATGCTTCACCATTCTTCTTCAGAAGAAAACCTCCCCCTGTCACACCCTTGAAATGTCCAACAAAAGATACGTCGCCCCACCTGGGTGAGTGGTAGAACTGGTAGTGGCACAAACAGGTTGGTTTAATTGAGGCGTTTTTTTTTTTTAATTCAATCTGTTTAAGAGTATTTTGTGTTCATAAAGTAAAGATAAGATTTAAAGCAAAGTATATCAAATTCCAAAATACTACTGTTTACAATTGCTCTTTTATATTAATATTTTATTACTAGTGTATATTAATTGGGTTTTCTGTTGTAATCCTTAATCTTATTTCATACAAAATAAGCACACATACAATCATTATTGTTGTTATGCTCACAAATGTCATTAAAACACATAGTTAAAATTTAAAA
>BGPR01023225.1:0-24460 GCA_013235015.1 Araneus ventricosus | reverse complement strand
AATTATATTTCGCAATATTTATTATATATAGTTTAATTTTGTATATTAGATGCAATAAACATAGGTTTTGCTATTAAAATGCGGTGTTTTTTAATGAGTCTCTACTAATCCGGCCCTTTTTTGATCCGGCAGTCCTCTAGACTGAAAGCTTCCAGATTACTGACAGTCTACTGCAAATCATTCTGGGTTAATTTCCTACTTTCGATACATATGTTGATGAAAAGTTTAGAGGCGGAATGCCTTGACTTCGTAGATAGCTGCCAATTCTTAACTATGCTTTGAAAACGATTATAAAACTATCTGCCATTAGCAGTAATGTTTATATTGTTGTACCTTTATTTGTTTAGTTATACCACATTTTTATTTATTAAATAATTTTGAGGTCTGTATCGCCTGTTCTAAATGCATTTGGGTCTTTTCCATTTCAAATATATCATCTTTGACGATGCTATATCCATTCCAAATCACCGAATACATAAAAAGATTTTACCAAGCATTATATGTAGCATAAAATTAATGTGTTATGATGTAATGATATTATTTTTCGTATTTCACTAGACAGTGAATTAACTGCGTGTTTTTTCCATTGCAGGCTGCACTCCTAAGAATGACCAGAATCCGAGACACTTCACTGCCACGCTGGGTGAAGACGTCATTCTGTGTTGCGACTTCGAATACCCGGAGGAGAAACCCGTGCCCTATGTCATTCAGTGGCAGAAACAAGGGATCAAAATTCCAATCTACATCTGGTACGACGGCTACCCACCGCACGCGGGGGACGGCTACGAGGGCAGGGTGTCACTCGCCGAAAAGGCCTCGCTCAACCTCACCAACGTGCACGAGAGTGACCAGGGATGGTACGAGTGCAAAGTGTATTTCCTCAACAGGCCGCCGGACTCCCCGAAGAATGGCACATGGGTGCATCTGGACGTGCACGGTGAGCGTCTTTTTTCGATTCTGTAATATAATTTAAAACTAGAAAATCACCCGTCATGGTTTGACGGGTGCAAATTGCCTCTTCATTCTAGAGATTTCCCGTCAAATTGGACGTGTTTAAATAGATATATATGCTAGAGGAATGTTTAACATTGATTGAAAACAAATAAAATAAACATATGTTTTATGACAGGAAATATTTTTATTTTATTTACATATTTCTTTATTCAAAAAACCTCTTGGTAAACAACATTCCGTGCGAAGTGTTTTTCGTTGTTTAGCAATTTTATTATAATTCAATAACCATGAAATTCTCAGCTTGTCAAACGTAAGTTAAAACTTCAAAGGAATTCTTTTTCGAAATTCTAATCAAACAAAGTACTTCTCTGCTTGTCAAACGTTGCCAAAAAATATTATCAAATTATATCATCACGATTGCAATAAATAATCAGATGCATCGTGGCGTCCAAACTATATCACGCAGATGATATACCACTGACGTAATTTACTACTTTCTATTAAAAAACGGAATTTAATTTGAAATATATGATTAATATAATTTAAGATTTCTCGGGAACTATTGATCATAGCGAGATACATTTTATATCATTCGATAGAAAATTTATATCACTATTTTAGAGCTATTAAATTTGAAAGCAGAACGACAATTACTCTTTTAAATTCAAAATTACTGAAATTTAGGTTCTCTAACAATGAAATAATGCTGTTTAACGTCTCGCAATGCTATGGCGCGAGTTTTAATGTTGGTGATGTCAGAGAGATAGATCTGAGCTATTATATTACTAATTCTTGCGCAGTAGAACCTCGATTATCTGGGCGCCTATCAACCAAGGGCTCTGTTAACGGAGCAGGTGCCAGAAAATCGAACTGTATTTTATATTTCTTAATAAAGTCGATGAATTTTTCAGAAACTGAGTTAAAGTTGGAGTAGGAGCCAACTAAGTATTTCAAGCCCATTGGAGCCCTAAGATTTTCAATAATTCGGAATTTCTCTGAAAAAGATGACTGACTTAGCAAAACTAACTGCATAAAATAACGGGTACAATGCAGTCGTAACAATTTTGAAGGCAGTATGTCTTTCTTTGTATTCGATTGAATGAGAAATAAATTTCATATCGGAGAACTCTTAATAAGAATCGCCCTTTCTGATAAATTTACGAGGTTAATTTTTTTTTAACTATTCAACTTAAAAATTTTAATCATCAAAATATCAATATCTCTTGTATCATTAAAAAATGCTTTCTGTTTTACTTTTTTTCGCAAGAAATTTTTGGAGAAATATTTTTCACGGTACCATGCTTTAGTTGTGTAATTTTGTTGAACAGAACTATTCTGATTTTATTGCTTAACTTGCTGGTCAGATTTTATATATACTTATAATATATCTATACAATTTAATTGACCATTTGTTACATGTTGAGAAGTTGATTCTTTAAGTAGCAAGTCTTAAAGTGCCTTATGATCAATTTATTAATTACTAGCTGTAATTTCTCCTTCTTAAATATCCTGTTATCCATTACTTTTTCAGCTCCACCCCATTTTAAAATGAAACCTCCCGATGTTGTGTATGTTAAAGTTGGGGAATCTGTGTCTTTGCCCTGTGAGGCAGAAGGAACACCACCACCTAACCTCATTTGGTATAAGGTAAGTATGCTGCTTTAGTAATACTATTCTGAGAAATAAAATGCAGAAAATCTGCTTCCACTGATGCTACGTCATTTTCTGATTAATGTCAAAAATAATTCCACTATTATTACAAAATTAGTTCCACAATTTCCTATAAAAGAGAAATATACGCTACTTTATTTTTAAGCAGTCACGGAAGAAAATTATTACTCGGAAAATATGCAAATTACGTCTTCCTAAATTACAAAAAAAAATGATGGGAAGCTGTCTTTTCAAACAGCCGCTGATGTTAAAGGCGTAGGACTACTTTACTCGCGTGACTCTTTTCCAATTTTCAAAATTTTTTGTAGCTTCTGTTGTTACTCTTTATCTCTAAAATAAGATATTAGTTATGTTTTTAATATATGTAGTTACCGAGATATAGAGGATCTCCCATACAACGTTTTTTGTAGCATTTTGGCGTGTGAATCAAATTCCTTCCTGAGACCCCAATGGGAGGAACGTAGTCCTACGTTAAAAAATATATTAAAGAGAAATCAATACTTATTTTTGAAAATATGTAGAATAGTTTAACCTTTTCGGCCCTAATGGGCATGTACGTTGCGGAGATCAGTTATTGGGTAAATAAATCCCACTTTTACATTTTTTGTCAACATTAAATTGAACTACTTTTCATAGTTAAATTTTAACCACGCAAAGGTCAAGTCGAAAGGGTTAAAAAGCGATTTTACGGTGAAAGCTCTGCCAGTCTTTCGGATGCTCAGGTGCGGGATTATCAAATAGGGAAAGTAGGCAACTGTCTGGGCTTCACAAACTAGGGGGATCTGAGGCATCGAAGTGTTTTCCTTCAACATTTTCAGCGTAATTTAATTTCGTGATTTCATTTGATTTACAAGAGCCATGCTCTCAAAACTTATTCAAATCGGAAATCAAGTATCGTTTAAATTACAGAACATTGATCTTTGGGGTTTTTTTTATATGTTTCCAAATTCGTTTGTAGATGAGCGTGGCGCCTTTTTTCATTTGGCTAACTGACGCAAAAATTAACAGCTCTGGCAATTTTTGTATTAACGCATTTAGATTATTTTTTTAAAAAATGTGTTTACTTACCATTTTGTTTGAAATTACTATTAAATTTAAATTATTTTTTGCACTCGAGATATTAAAACCACCTTACTTTTAATATGGAAATTAAATAAAAATCAATAAAAATTTTCTGGTTTTGGAAGTTGGGAAGGGAGAGGAGGGGCTTCGAAACTTCCGTTGCATATAGGCCCCCAACTTAATCAGGTCTTAATATGGTCCTGGGGATGCGCAATTCTTAATCAATAGATTAAAAAAAAGCGTACTGAAATAAAGTCCATTTTCTAAGGAGCCTCTTAAATGGAGTAGATAAAATCCATTTTAACGTGGAAATATACTTTATTATTGCTTGCTCATTCATTAGACAAGATTTCACGAGAGCACAATTCAAAACCTTGCAGCCTTCTGTAAGCAACTTTTTTATTTTCTCGGTGATGAAAATGAAGGTGTCGAATTTCTAATAACTCTTCGAAAGACTCATTCAATGTCAAAAATTAAAATATATCCATCGAAAAATTCAGAGAGAGAGTTTAGCAGAATTGCTGAATTAGATTTATCCTTAGAGTTACTAGAAGTCTTTCAGTGAATGTAGTGTTAATATCTTTAATAAAAGAAAACATACAGCTTGTGTGGTATGACCCATATAGCAATTTTAGTTTGCAGCAAATTTGCAGCAGTCTTTCACTGCAAATCTTCAAGCTTGCAGCAAGGTTGACACGACAAGAGGACAAGTGTGAAATACGCTTGAAGCAAGTTAACTCAAGCTTCGAAGTCACCACGCTACGAATTTGCAGCAAGCTTGCCACGTCAAACTCATTGCAAACATAGCAAAAACAGAGTACGAACACAACCTCGGATTAGAACTCGCGACCTAGCGCTTGCTAAGCGGACTCTTTAACCACTCGGCCAGATAAACTCTGAGATGAGAAGATAGATTTCGCTAATGCATCGTTCGATTCGATTCGTATACGATTTATTTTACTCTTTTCTTGATTTCATTAATTTTTTTAAATTTTGTGTTGAGAACATGATTTGAAATCAAAGAGAGAGCGATTTTCGCTAATAACTACGTTTTGCTAGTAGAATAAATTATGAAATTAGGGTTCAAAAGTGATTACTTTTAAAATGGGACAAAAATGAAGTTATTAACTTTCAACAAACGTTGACTGTTTTTTAGGTTTAATTTTGTTTATAAACGTTAAAATTTCAACATTAAGAAAAAGGCGATATAGTTTTCTTTAAAGTGCGAGTTCTATATTAAGTAAAAAGATGGAAAATGCTTCAAATTTTTTTTATAAAAAAGTTAGTTTTTTCACAAATTATCATTGATTTATTGAATTAATAAAAAGAAGGACAGTCTAGGAGATTCTATTAAAAATCGGATGTTTTTTTTTTTTAAACAGAGACAAAGATAATTATCTCTTATTGTGCTACTTTGCAGCAAACTTGTTTTGCAAACTCACAGCAAGCTTGCATTGCAAGGAGGGGTGGCGCTAGTTATCACGGCGAACGTGTGGCAAACTCGTTTTGCAAGCGAGGGTGGCGATTCTGCATTGTTAGTTTGCCACAGTTTCGCTTCAAGCTTGACGCGTCAAATTTGCCATGACAATGTAATATCAAGTAAAAATCAAACTTGCTGCAAACGTACGTGCTGTCTGGGGATGTCTCTTCAAAAATTATATGAAACTTAAATGAATTATTTATTTACCTGGAAGTTATACTTCACTGACGACTGTGGCCCATTATTCTCTGAGCAAGAATGAGGATTGCGCGCCGTTAATTCAACTAACAAATATGTGTTCTTAATATCATTAGATATGAAATACAATATTTTATATCTTCTTAGTAGGATTTCTGAGCAAAGGATTGAAACGAATTATATGCTTACCCTTACCAATCCGATATAAGGATTGATTGCTGATTAAAGGGTGTATGGGATTTTCAGTTCCAAAGGCTATTATCCCCTATGGATGAGTTTTCTGTTTTATTTATTTACTTTAAAATGCATTAACTACGTAATTCCGGTGTAATGCTAAGTTAATGGAATCTTCAAAGAGGAAGTCCAAATAAGTAATGCGTAGGTTTTTAATGTAACTAAACAAAACATAAAACTTGCCCTTTCATTCCAAAGTTTTTTTCAATCCGCTTCAAAAAGCAAAAGAAATTTTTTTCAAAAGATGAACTAAACTATCGCCTATCTGATTCAGTCAAGACAAGAAACTAAAGCGTGGAAGGCTTAATTTTAGAATTTACTTTTACTTTAACAGTCTTGTGTAAAACTGAACTGAAGTGAAGAGACAGGATTAGAAATAAACATAAACAAAATATTGTTGGGGCGAATTTTTCAAAAATGAATCTCAAACAGCTTCATTAATCATCATTCAAAAATGAGGATAAATGGATTAAAAGCAGACATCAATTTCAAAATTTCCTGATTAAATATAAAAGTAAACCTGTTATCTAATGAAGTTTTAGTATGCATTTTCTTGCATGATAACCAAATAAACTGCTAACAAACTTTTGTCTGCATTAAAATCGAAACTTTTCTTGGGAATTCGTACTTATGTAACCCGTACTAATGATTTCAGTTTATCATCTTTAGGAGGAAAAATTAGTTATATTGAAAAACAAATTTTATCTTGTATTCTTAAATTTAAATACAAAATACATTAATTACCAAACCTGTTTTGTCTGCATTCGAATTCGTAAGCGTTCATATACTTATCTATTAATATTCTTATTCATAAACTTTAAATATCTTTAATATTTTAAAGTATCATACTCGTATGGATAAATTTTTACAAACTATGTCAGATAATCAAGCCTTAAATCAAATTAGTTCTTGTCATTACTTCAGAAGTTTTAATTGATTCACATCATTAATAAAACTTTTAAAGTAAAGAATATTAATGACTTTTTCTAGTATTTTGAAATCTTCTTGTTACTTCTTTTTCAGTAAATAATTAGAATAAAAGTGTAGCAATCGCTAAACCCTAATCTCCCCAAACCCTGTCACAATAGAATTGTTAATGAGAAACTCCAACTGCAAACAGCCATTCTGTTTAACTCCTTAAATTCTATGAAAATTTTAAAAGAATGAAGATGATGTATGGAACCTGAAATATTAAAGAAATGAACATTGAATTTGAATAATTAATATTAATATATAAGAAAAGCATAGCAAGAATATTGTGAATGGTTACAAAAGTAGATAAATCTTTTTTTTTTTTTAAATCTGACTAGAGACACCATTACTATCTATGACTTTTAAAATCTTAACAATTTACTCTACCTCGACAAAATTTACCTAAAAAAGGTATTTTAATAAATGTTATCGATTTCAGAGTTATTTCTAGATTTAAAATAAATATTTAAAGCAAATTAATTAAGTCCTGAGAATAGTTACAGATTAATCCACTTCAAAAGTTGAACTTTAAGTACAATTTCTTAGAAACTAATCAGATATTAAAATCTAATTTAAATTTAATTTTTAATATATATTAATACCTTTATAATAGTTACTATATATTACTTGTATATAAACAAGTAAAAGTAATTGTGTCATTTAGAAGTCTATTTTTCCATTTTAAAAATCAATGATATTTATACAGATATTTAAAAAATCTTCTTCAGAAACAGAATCATTTGAAGTTTCTGTTTTGTTTTTATGAAAAAGAATGTAGGGAAAAATAATAAAGGTTTTGGTATATTCAGTAAATAAAGTTGAAGCAGTATACTGAATTTCGTTTTGATGCTTTTAAATCTATCAACTGGAATTCTGGTTAAAGTAACAGCTAACACATGAATATTCTTACTGAAATGATTTCTCAAATATGCTAAAATATTACTCACAAAACTGGGGTATAGCTGCAACCTTTGCTGCTTGGCGCAAACTTGCAACATGCTGCCCTTCCTTTACAAGTTACATAGAACGCATAAACCTCAAAATAAAAATAATTAATTCTAGGGAAAAACTTTTATTACTAGCATAATTCATCATTTGACATCCTCGATCTCTGTGGATAGGTTGTGAAATGTTGCCACGTCCACCAGTCTTTCTGTCACATATTGACAATTTATGACAAAAGATGAAAAATACTAAATTACATCAGTTATTTATATTTATCTAAACAATGACTAAGGTAGTGTCGCTGCTCTTCTTAATTGCAAAACTCTATATTTCCTGTATATCTGATTTTGCCACCTCCTTTAACTACACCACTGCTTCAAAAATGCTGAGTTTTTCAAATTTTTATTGATAAACAGTTCTAAAAAAGCTTCAAATAGAACACTGATTTTTTTTTTTTACTTACATGAGTGCTGATCTTAATATTAAGATATTTTGGGAAATATCTTTAAATATATGTCAGTATAGACTAAGCTCTTAATCTAATTTCTTTTACTTTTATTTGTATTTCATTTTAGGTAGTTTGAATGCCATCTCTATTATACTCGTGAAGTTCAGATTCATG
The DNA here is from genome assembly GCA_013235015.1 of Araneus ventricosus. Lineage (NCBI taxonomy): Eukaryota > Metazoa > Arthropoda > Arachnida > Araneae > Araneidae > Araneus > Araneus ventricosus. The sequence continues at coordinate 16,322 of BGPR01023225.1, read as the reverse complement.
ATACAGTGTGTGTCAAAAGTTTAAGCACAACAATAATTTTAAAATAAAACTTCAAATATCCACTTTATTTCAACATATCATTTATATGTATGTAAAATTGCAATTTTAAAATCATATTAAACATTATTAAATTAAAACTTTATTTTTAGTTTGAAGTTTGAGAATGGGATGAAAATTGCTGTGTTAAAAGTTTAAGCACAAAATTGCTTTTATGCAAATTAATGAAATTACACAAGCATTTGTGCATGTATATGCAATCTAGGTATATAAGAAGAACCTGACTGTTGGTTTTGACATTAGTTCAAAATGGCTAGGTCTAAAGAATTTTCACATTAGGAAGCATAAAAAAATCTGGTGTATGGGAGCAAAATTTTAACTTCATAGAAAAAGTGTGGAGTAAATTAACAAATTTAGTTTATCAAAATAATAAGTAGTATTCTTCAGTTGAAGTACTGCAATTGGCCATTAAGAATGTTTGGTTTGAACTACGGCCATGACTAATACAAAACTTGGTGTTATCAATGGAAAACCATGTATTTCACATAATTCTATAAAAAGGAGCAATAATCAAGTATTAACATTTTTTTTTTTAATCAGTTGTAAAAAATAAATGTCCCTTGTCCTTAAACTCTTGACACTCCTATTTTTGTATACTTTTGCTAAATTCGATGGTTGAAAATAAAGTTTAAATCATGATTGTATCAAGTGTAATTTCAGTTCTTTGTTTATTTACATATATGAATACTGATTAAAAATAGAGTGTATTTTATAAAGTTTTATTTTAAAATTATTGTTGTGTTTAAACTTTTGACACAAACTGTATGTAGATGTCATATTTATTAGTCCAGAGATAAAATCTCTCCAAGAAAGTTTTCCTCACCAGGAAAAGTTTCCCAATCCTAAATGAAATAATATGATGGGAGTGTGAATAGAAATTTCCATTTAAGCTTTTAACCAAATATTTTTTTCTCTCTCTTAAAATGGCAAGTTAAAAAGCAAATAAAATTGGGCAAAAAAAATTCTTGGCTCTAAAATTCCACAAAGAAACTGAACGATTTACAGTTTCTGACTTGTTTTTAAGAAAAAGAATTCAGGGAAAAATAATAAAGATTTTGATTTTAACTAGATATTTTTTCTTGGAATGCAAGATGTAAAGGAACTAATTAAGTAAATTTTTCAGTTTTCCTTTCAGTTGCATATTTCTCTTTCTAGTCGAGAATGGTAAGATTGGGAACCACTGTTATATCATGTGGGGTAAAAGAACAGAAATTTTACAAAATATGTTCTTTAAAAAATTATAAAATGCTTAAAAAGTGTATATTGTGATAATTTACCACAATTAATACTGTGCAGAACTTTTAATACAGCATTTAAAAATATTTACAAAGTTCATATAAGTTGATTTTCTGAATATTACATGCGCATCAATAAAACTTGAATTGTTCCTTATTGTTTGTTCTTTATCTCATGTATGTTGAATGTGTAACTAATACTGTAAAATAGTGCTTTATTTTATTATATTCATATAAATTTTCTTACATTTTTTCTTCGTTCATATATATGTTATAGATTTGAAAGTTTATATTAATATTTTATGCTTCTTTTTTATTACAGGATAATTTACCATTAGAAGAAAGCAGAACTGTCCAAATTCTTCCTACTGAGTTGCGAATCAATAATTTGAGACAAACAGATATAGGGGATTATACTTGTATGGCAAGGAACAAACAAGGAACTGTAACAGCTACATCTAAAGTTATCGTTGCTGGTAATTTCAGTTTTGACCACTTGATCACATTCACTGTTTTTTTCCTGGAATTTTTATATTTAAGTTGAGTTTAATATTTGGCAAATTTTAAGCAGTATTTCTTTTCAACTCAAACAAATATTCTTAGAAAATTTATCCACATTGCAAAAAAATTCACGAAATATCATATTTTTTATAGGTTTTCTTTTATTGATGAATATATTTAGAATATACTGTGTGGCATATGGAAAGCATATTGGCACTCTTAGTTATAAGTTCTAAATATTTAAAATTCTAACTTTTTAAAATCTATTATTGTTGACTGTAGAACAAAATTGCTTTATTATCCCAAACAACTATAAAAAATTGTTTTTCATACAACTTTTTTATCAAAAATATCGTCTTTAATTTTCTTTTTCATTTTTCCTTTAATTAATGAATTGGTTTTTAAAGCCAGTACAATATTTCCTTTATCAAGGGAAATTTTCATGTTTTTTATACATCCTTTTCCCTTTCTTGTGGAAATTATTTATCAAAATCATCAGGCAATTTTCTTAAGAAAAAAGTTTTATTTTAAAATATTATTTTCATAATTTTTTAAAGGTAATCTATTTTTCCCCTATTTTTTAATTTTCCCATTGGAATCCATTTGCAATTTTTGCTCTGAATCAGAGTTTCTCTGTTATTTGAAAACAAAAAAAAAACAAAAAAACTTTTCTTCATACTTGTCATTTATGAATTAACTATATGGTTGTAATTCTCTGCTTTTAGTTGGACTGCTATTTACAAACTCAGTTAATAAAACTGAATTCGGTATTGATTTTATGTTGTTGATAACATTCAAATTATCCAATATAAAAAAATAAGTAAAAAAATACATTTAAATAGTAGATTGCTACTTTTTAAGATGCTATCATAAACTTTCATGCATTGGATTTTCATTTACACTAATAAAACCATTCACAGGTTGAAATTTCATTGAAGTAATCATTACTGCTGTTTAATCTTACCCTTTTAGGTCCTGCTACTATAGTTACTCCTCCTCGTAATGTCACTAAACTAGAGGGTGATAGAGCTGAATTTATATGTGAAGCGAAGGCCCTTCCAAGTAATGTTACACACAGGTGGTTCCACAATGGAGTAGAGATCAGCCAGCTTTCATGGTTAGAAACCCGCACAAGTGTTCGTAGAGATGGGACTTTGTTCATTAGTCCTACCTCAGCTGAGGACTCTGGAAAGTTTACTTGTGAAGTAACGAATGGTATTGGAACTCCTGATACAGCATCTGCATATTTAAGTGTTGAATGTGAGTTTAATTTTTAATTTTGTTCATTAGTTGAATCATTTTGTGATATAATATAAGAATAATTGTAGTCCCATTTCAAAACCTGGAAAATTATCCTGGATAATTTTCAAATAATTCAGGTTTTTATTGCAATACACATGTGACAAATATTCTTCAAACAATTTCAGTGGTAAATCAAGAAATATAACTTTTAAAATTATTGAAAATTAATTTATGTTTCATTATATTATTTTACAAAGCTACTTGCTTTTTGATTTCTTAATCGAAATTTGTACAACCTGAAGGTTTTAATTTATCTTATCTTTGAATAATATATTCTTCCTAAAACAAAATTTGAAAAGATAATGAATCTACATTGTACGAATCTAAAATTCTGGATTTCATAATGTAAAATATTTGGATTCTAGCTATATTTGGAGCAAAATCATTCTCAATAAAATTATCTAATATATATTTAAATATTACTTTTGCTGTATTATTATGTACAGGTGTTGCTGAATTTGACTGAAATTCAGAGGGGTGATAGTGGCATCAAGAGGATGAAAAATATGATAGAACATAGGTCCAACGACATTTAGTCAATGAAAATCGCAAAAATACAGGGTGTTGAGAATTGCTGGACACTGTTCAAAAGTTAATTTTGAAAACTAATAATGTTTCAACTACAATTTTTTTAATAAAAGCACATTTAAAACATTTTTTTTTTTTTCAGAAAGGTAACATGCCGTTGGTGATCCAGGAGTGTAAATTACTGAAAATCAAAAAATTATAGAGCCATTATCTGAAAAGTATTAAAACTGGAAGAAAAAATAAAACTTGAAATTGTAGGAATTTTGCTTTTAATTTGTTAATTCACATGTATGTGAAAACTGAAGAGTTTTCCAGATATTTAAGAAAAACTAAAGAAACTGGAAAACACAGATTGGCTTCTGCTGATCGGTATGCTATTGATATGCTACCTACTATCGGTATGATATCTTGAAAACTCTTCAGTTTTCACACTACATGTGAACTAACAAATTAAAGAGCAAAAAATTCCGTACAATTTCATGCTTTTTTGCAGATAATGGCTCTAAACTAATTTTTGATTTTCAGTAATTTACGACCCCCTGCACCACCAAAATGGCATGTTAGCTATCTTGAAAAAATGCGCTTTAATTTTTAAAAAAATTTGTAGTTGAAACATTATTAGTTTTTTTTTAATTAAGTTTTGAACAGTGTCCAACAATTCTCTGGCACCCTGTATTTTTGTGATTTTCACCGACTAAACGTCGTTTGCGACCCTATGTTCTATGGTAATTTTTCATCCTCTTCATGCCTACTATCACCCCTCTGAATTTGTCGTTCGAATTTGGCAACACCCTTTATATTTGGATTTCTTGCTATATTTGGAGCGAAATCATCCCTAATAATAATTGTTTAATATATATATTTAAATGCTAATTTTGCTGGAAAATGAATATTTTTTTATTATGCAGACATCAGCCATTGATCACCAAAATGAAAAGTACCATTTAAACATGAATGGTGTTCTTTAAAGACTTGGTTGTAACATTTTATAAAACCGGTCACATGTAATCTAAAGCTTTGTCAGACTTCAAAATACCTGATTACAGTGCCTACTTTTGACTTTATAAAACATATTTTAATACTCATGCTTATTTCGAATCAAAATTAAAGTTAATACACTTGAAAACTTTATCTCTTTATTCCTGGGAAAATAGCATAATCCAATGTATTAGTAGTATTGAAATTTTATGAATTTAACTTCAGCTTTTAGTAATTTGGTGTCAGTAACCCTGAAGCACGCTGGACCAAACATTAAATTATTCATTAGTGTGATAGTCAACTTATATACCCATGTAGAATTTAGTTAACTTGTCTGTTATTTAAAAAAAGCTTTTAGACAGTTAAAAGCTGAATCGATTTTTTATTGAGTTCTTTCTTAACTTGAATGCGTACTGCATTGTAATACTTTTTTTATTTTATTTTTTCATATTTTGTAGCATTGCTGTATGAACTTCCTTCAGTCTGATTTTATTTTATGGTGGATGCTAACATTTCTTTCTTTCTTAACAAAACATTTATACGGAACATTGAAATAATTGCTTATAATAAGAATATGCAATATTTTGCAGTCTCTTAAAAAATATTGATTTCGAATCTGTAAACAGTCTCCTCAAACATGCTTTCTAACTAGTTTTTTATTGCACTTCTTAGATCCTGCTCGTGTAACATTTTCACCAACCATCCAGTATCTTCCTCTGGGACTCTCTGGAGTTATCCGATGTTATGTTCAAGCCAGTCCACCTTTTCAGTTTATTACATGGACTAAAGAAAGCAGACAATATGATCCCAATGCCATACCAGGTGTTGTAACCCTGAACAATGGCTCTTTGTTATTTCAGAGAGTGACGCACGAAGATCAGGGACGATACCGATGTACGCCTTATAATATTCATGGAACAGCAGGAACATCCAATATTATGGATGTATTAGTGAGAGGTAAAAAAAAAAAATTGATTTGGCATTTATAATTTTAAATGCATTTTGTAATAAAATCAATTGCTTATGTACTGTATTTAAATGATCTAATAAACCATATTCCCCTCCTCATTTTTAACATTTTGACCATCAGAGTGACATGTTGCCCTGCAAGTGATTTTCTCGCACTACTGTCATGCTCAACTGGAAATAGTGGCTAATATGATAGACAATGATAGCATTAATAATAATATGATTTATATTATAACTAATCACTAATAATAAGGTGATATAGTATTATAGTAACACTAATTCTAATATGTCATGTAGTATAATTATGGCAGTACTAATAATATGATTTATGTTACCATTATGGCCCTGTTGGAGGCTTTCAGCTTATAAATTGCCTTTTTTAAATGTTTCTATCTTCTTGTAAAGTCATTTATACTTCAAAGTGCAGTTTCAGTAGCTTACATTATTTTTTGAAGGAATGAATGTGTTATCTTGTTTTACTGAAATAAAATAAAGCAATTTCATGACTTGTGTGTATACATGCATGAAATTTTTCAAAAATATCTTTTATCCCTTATTATATGTGTTTTATTAGTCATTAGCAAAATTAACATCTGTATGCTAAAAACATTTTCTTAAATTTGTGAAACAATTTGTCAATCTTTCGTTTATTAGAAGGAAGTTTTGTTAATTAGCATTTATATGAGTAGCATTTTATTTTTTAAATGATTCTAAAATATTTCATATTCTGTGTGGTGCAACTTACAGGCAACTTGTCTGTTTAAGAAATTTTGTAAATGTCATGTAATTTCTCTTTTATTCAATTGACTTTAAAGGATATCTCAAAAAATGGAATGAAATCCAGCAGTTTGTGTTACTTTGAATAATTATTTTTAGTGTTTTTATACAAATATTTAAAATCGTCTAGATAGATTTCTAAATATCACTCTTTTGGTTCTTTGAGATTCGATATAAGAACATTCAGGGAAAAATTGTCTGTTACTGAGCTCATGAAGATAAATAGGCAATGTGACCTAAGCTAATTAAAATAATAAACATAATAAATGAGTAAGGCAGTAAAAGGTGCTTTAAAATGAAATTTATGAATGCTATTTAAATTACACTTAAAACATATTTAATACTATCAACCGTATTTTAATACAAATATTGTTTTTATTGATATAATGGTGAATATATTATAATATAAAGGAACTCTTACTTTTTGGTAGTTTAGTTACTAAAATTTATGATTTGTGCCATTTTTCTGTGGATATATTTTTTAAATTTCTGATCACTTAAATAACCTTAAAGTCTATAATGCTTTAAAATAACTTAGATGCATTATTTTAGTTTTAATTTATGAAGAAATCTTGACTTTGATCATAACAAAAAAAAAGTCAAAACAATATGATGTATAATCAGTCATAGCTTCAGAATCAGGTTTTTAATGTATACTGATCTTGATATTCAAACCATATAAAAAAAATTAATACTGCATTCAAAGGCAGATTAAAGAAAAATTGCAATCATTAAGCCAAGTAATGATATTTCTTTTTATCACGTTTATTCCTTTTAAATTGTTAGAAATGCAATATTGGGCCTGCATATATTCATGTCATTATAATGAAGCTTTTTGGGGGGAGGAGGGGAGGGTTGGCATTAATATCTTGCTCTTCTGTTTTGGTTTTTGTCTTTAAATGCTCTATTTTTTGTAAAATAATCTTTTGTGATTATTACTCCAAAAATCCTTAAGAGGAGATGGCTTGCTAATTGAGAAAGCTTCAGGTGGAGAACAGGTTAAAGGCAAACTATATCCTGGAAGAGGCACCAGGATCAAGGGGCAAGTGGGAGAGCCCATTGGACTGAGATAATAAGCCAAATTGGAGGAGGCAGAGGAGAACTCTATGAATTAGTCATTTTGGCCTCCAAAAATTCTGTAAAATGATGAATGGTGAACCTGGATTTTCTTAAATCTAATCCCAAACATCTAAAAGAGTAATATTTAGCAATCTATCTTGGGCATTTTAAATCATTTGCATGCAACGTGATTAAAATTACTTGGCTTAGAAATCATAACTATTGATTTTGAATTTATTTCTGGTGTATGCACAGTGAAAATGCAAACAAGTTGCTAAAAGGGAAGGGGTGAGGAGACGTGAATTTAACATAAATATGTACTACTAGTATAGCCCATGCTATTTTCAAACAGTTGATTTGAAACACTTATAGTAAACATACAGTGCTGTTCAAAATTATTAGAACGGACTGTTAAAATTTTATCTTTTGTTCATAAAATTTTAAAAACTTGATAATTTACTATTTTTTTTATTTTCTAGTACCTTATTTAATCCTCCATAAATGCATATAAGTTTTAATTATTTCATGAAATATCACTACTTCTTTTGAAGAATTCGAATGGTTGATGATGAAGGTTATATTTAAGTGAGTACGAATTGGATTTGTTTTTATTTTGGTAAATTTTAATAGATTAATTTATTTGGTAATTTATTTTTTTGGTCTATGAAGCAGTCAAGTCAGCAGTAATGCTCAAGAGCTTAAAGATTTCTTTTGATCTTCGCCATTGCAACACTGAAGATCGAAAGGATGGGGTATCATATGAAAACCTAGCAAAAAAGTATAAATTGTCGATGTTGTGTATCTGCTATCTGTGCAAGAAGTACGAGACGACAGGATTCATCGAAAACATGAGAGTGCAAGACAGAAAACTGAAAACAACTACAAGAGAAGACTCTATGAGTGTAAGACTTGCTCAGAAAAAGAAAGATATATCGTCAAAAGAGATTGTGAAAGATTTGAATTGAATGTGTCGGCTCTAACAGTTTGTCTTATAATCAAAAACTCAAGGTTCATAATCATTTACCTCTGTACACAAAGAAAAAGACTATACATCTTACAACAAAACATGGCTATGTTTTTTGCCTTTGCAAAAGAGCATATTTTGAAGGTTTCACAATTCTGGGGCAGTTTTTTATGGTCATACAAAAAAAAATGTAAAAGAGTCTGAAGATGATCAGGTGAGGCTCTTAAAATGATGAATATCCTACAGAAAGTAAAATAATGAGGCGGAAATGTGATGGTATGAGGTTGTTTCCCTCTAAAGGTGTTGGTGAAATTGTGATTATCAATGCTAAAATGACTGTAAGTATGTGCGTCAATATCGTGTCCCAAAATCTGAAGAAATCCATCAGAAATTTGAGCATGGGTCGACAGTATATCTTTCAACAATATAATGACCTAAAATATGCATCAAAGATTTCCGAAGATTATTTCTCAAAAAACAAGATTAAGATACTGGAGTGGCCATCACAAAGACCAGACCTTCTATCCCATCTAAAATTTATGTTCAGTTTTGAATCAGAAGTTTTCTTTTGAAGAGAGAAGAAATAAAAATCAATTTTTTGCGACAATCAAAAATGAATGGTGCAGTGTCAACCAGGAGACAACACAGAAACTGGTTGATAGCCTGAATCAAAGACTGAAAGCAGTGATTGAGGCCCAGGAAGGCTCATATAAACATTAAACACCAATATTTTATTTTTAAAAATTGTTATGTTATTTTATCATTGTAAGTTTTTGGCCATTCAAATAATTTTGAACAATACATAATTTAGAGTTATTTGAAAATGTTCCAATTTTGACTTATTTTCCAATAAAGTTTGAGTTATTTTAAATTATTTCTAATGAATTAATTAATATAATTGAGGTATAAATAAATTTATCTTCTGTAATAAAAAGTGTGAAATTTTCTGTAGCGTTCTAATAATTTTGAACAGCACTGTAGCTTCAATGGATTATTCTTATTGTGATAACTATATAATTTTTAGGTACCTATATTTAAAATTCCGCCCTGGAATTGCTTTAGCTTTTATATATAAATATATCTATTATTTTATTTATTCACTATACATTTTGGTAGAATTTTCCAGCATATAAGTGGTACATTTAATGTTGACATCTGTTAGTAAAATAATAAGAAATACTTATATCTGAAATTATATACCTGTATTTTGATAAGATAGTTTTCTTTTTGTGAACTGCATTTTATCATTCTATTTTCAGAACCTCCAATATATACATTAAAACCAAAAGAAATCTATCAGAAACCTGTTGATAGTGAAATCCGACTGCCTTGTGATGGACTTGGTCAACCTAAGCCTGCTATTACTTGGCGAAGAGTGAGTCATATATCTAATTTCATATTATAAAGCTAATTTTTTAATGCATTTTTTTATTTTAAATATTACTATTTATTTAATATACTTTCTGTTGTTATAGTGTATTAAACACTGTGACCATGGATCCACTTAATTACAGAAACTGCATTCATGTCAGTATTATGTAAATATGAGAATGATGTTAATCTCTTCATTTGAAAGAGAAGGAAGGCATCTATGACACTGTTCCCGTATTTGTACACCTTTCCATTACTCTGATTATGTCTTTCTTTTTCAGAATTTGTTCTATTATCCTGAATTGACAATTTCCATTAAAACATGAAGTGCTAATGATGTATTTAAATTCAGTTAATTACTTTTTAATCATATTTAGCAGCGAGCAAAATTTGTCTACTCTTTTTTGTAAAATGAGAGACCATTAAAATAGTTTTGACCGAGTTACTCTCTGTGAGAGAATTGAGGCGTATTTGCTTCCTATGTAAAATATTGATTATAACAAAGAGTTTGATCTGTTCAGATTATCAAAAAATGATGTACTTGTGTCTAAACAAAAATTACAGAATTCAGAATGAAATGTGATATTTGTCTGCTTTTTTTCCACTCAGCCAAATCATATTGACTACCTTTTCTAAGTTGTTAGATTATATTTAAAATTTTCAACCATTCTCGATGAACACCTTTATCGTGGCAATGTTTCATACACCATTAAAATGTACTCTATATCACATGCTAGACTGGCCATCTGGGGGTGTGCAGCAGGTGCAATGCACTGGGAATACCATCAAGAGTTAAATACCCACTTTTCAATTTTTTTTCTCTTTTTTTTACATTTTTGAAAATTTAAACAAGTTGGTATAGTGGCACTTATAAAAGTTTTCTGGTGAGCCTATAGCATAAATTCCATTATGGTATGAGGCATATCAGAAGCAGTTGCCTTTTCTCCAAAGTCGAATTATAAAACTGGAAAGAAGATATTGTTATTGCTAGGGGCACTAGAAAAGCATAGTCATAATTCCCTCCCATTGTCCTTCACAGATGGTCAGTCTTGGTGACCCATTTTTGATGATAATTGGCAACCTTTTATGATACTTCCTTCACACACTTAGAAATTACCTTGTTGAATTATTACCTCATTGTAGGTGTGGGATTTTTTTGGGGGGGAGGGGGCATATAGTAGAAAAATTCTCTGGCGATATTAAACATTGAAAAGGAAACTGCTAAAGATTGCAATTTTTCAAATATGATAAATGTACTAGCAAGCAAAAAAATCACATATAAGTATATTTTTCATCAAATATGTTAAATTTGTATTTTGAATTCTTTTAATTTAGTATTCGAAAAAATATTTTAGAGCCCTTAAAGATTTTTTGTACCTGGTCCCCTTTATAGAGATGGCTGGCCCTGCTCACATGATGAATTTCATGAAATTGAACTTTTTCAAAAACTAAATGAACTTTTTAAAACATTATATGCAATATAGTGAAGATCAACTTTAACTGTGCAACTCTTGGTAAACATCATACTTTATATATAACAACTTTATAAATTTAATTTTATTTTACTTTAATAGCAAGCTCCATATATAGTAAAATTAATGAAATTTGTTCTTAATCTTTACTCTAGCAGAATATGTAAGGAAAAAATTTTGCAATATTCATTTCTAAATTCTGATTGAAATTTTAATCCAAAAGTAGTTTACTTGTGTCGAAGCATTCTTTCAAAAATAGTTCTAAAGTTAACGGTTTTTGTAATGGATTAAGAATTGCTTCATTCAGCTACAACATCAAAAGTACTAAATAGAAAAAAATCTATTGTTGTTGTCCATCCAAATTTGTATCCATATATATTTAAGGAATGAAAGAACATCAGTCTGTTTAAAAAAATGAACTCTGCAAATTAAGGCAAAAATTGAGAAATTGCTGTCAAGAAAAAAGTATACAAAAATATTACTTTAACATATTTGAAACCTGGGCAAACTAATGTTATGTAAAAAATATTGAATTACAATAAAATTATAAACACAAATTGAAAACGAATGCAAAATAAACCTTTCATGCAACAAGGAGTTTGAGCTGAAAGAAAAAGACATTTTAAAGACAGTAGCATACTGACTGTGTGTGTTAAAATATAAACATATATTTTTAAGAAGTAAAACAAAATTTGCATTGGCTAGACAAATATTCAAAGATATTTTTGAAATTCAGTTTAAAAACATTGTATTTAAAAAGGATAATAGTTAAAGTGTAAGTTTATTGCCAAATTAAAAGGAAAGAAAATTTCTGGTTAATGATAAAAAGAAAGCAAAGCATTTCACTTCACTTAACTTTTAAGGTGATGAAACAGTAAGAATGGTTTGAATTTCATTATAATAGTTGGAACTAGTGCTACAATTTATATTTAATTTTTTTTTTTTCAAAATCTGTTTAAATGTGTGAAATTATCTTATGGAAATCAAACCAGTGTCAATAGAAAGATCATACATCTAAAAACTCAAAAAATTATTTTTCTGGAATTATTCATAAAAAACAATAAAAATACACTTTCAAATTTCACTTTAATACAGATTAATTCAAATCTATTTAGAATGGTAATTAATTCGTCACCATCCAAAATGTATTTTTTTGAAATCTGTTAGGTCCAAGTTCAACAGCCTGTGCTGTAAGCACCAGCAAACTTGCATACCTTTTATTATTATAGATACCTGCATATTGTCATATGTTTTATTTTTAATAGTTATTACTTATAGTTAAATTAAAATATAGTGTAAATTCTGTTTCTATAAGTGTTTGTTTTTATACAAAGGCTGATGGATCAAAACTTCCAAGGGATAGAGCAATGATAAGAGGTGGTAATTTAACTATAAAAGGATTGAAGAAAGAAGACCATGGTCGATATGAATGTGTTCTAGAAAATGAAATTGCCACTCTAGTTACAAGTACTCTCTTGCTTGTTGAAAGTAAGTTTAATTTTTTAATTCATTTCTAACTGGATTTTTTAATTCTTTATGATAAAAAAATGAAATTATTTACAGTTTTTGGACACTTTATCACATGTGGTTTTAATGGTATTCTGGTCACTAACAAAACACTTCTTAATTTTAAGAATTTCAATGAATTAATTAATAGTGGAAGCAATACACATAAAATTCTGAAACGTAAACTCTTATGGAGAATTTAAGGTCTTTATTTAGATAACTGTTGCATCAGTTAGTTGCTATATTCTACATGTCTTAAGATGAGACTGAGAATTTCCTTATTTTCTGTAAGATAAATTACATTTCATCACTGAATTTTTAGCAAAGATATAACTGAATTACTGCAATCAATAAATGTTGTTTCCCCCCTTAAGAAAAATTTAATAAAGCTTGTCCCAAGAGTTAAAATGTTGAGTAAACATTCAGTTGTTTTGCTGGCATAAAAATGAGAAGTTCCATTTAAAATGTAATTTTAAAAAAAATGAATTGCATAATTGCTACTTTAAGAATCAAAATGTTTTAATGTGCTTTTTTTTATAGGAACAACGCCACATGCTCCAACAAATGTGACGGTGAATACTAGCACTGTGGCTGCCACTCTGACCTGGTTGCCTGCATATGATGGAGGTCATGAACAGACTTATGTCATATGGTAAGAGTTTTCATTTTTATCTCAATTTTTTGTATTTTGCTTGGGAAAAAAAAGCAATAAACCAAGTGAAATTAAGAATTCAGCTCTTACTTTGAAGATGACTGTCTTTACCCAGGTACAGGCTTGCAGATCAAGGTGACAGTGATTGGCGAACTATAAGAGTTTATCCAGATGGAGCTACTACCTTCACGGTTTACAACTTACAAGCTGATACTGAATATGACTTTCAAGTGCTTTCGAGAAATAAACTGGGGGATGGAATGTTCAGTCCCATTATAAGGGCCAAAACAAAATGTAAGTTTCATCTATTCTAATTTTTAAGCATAAAATTAAAGAATTGTTTTGATTTCTTAAATGAATTGATTTTAATAGGTTGATGTATTTGTTCCATGACAATAATAATAATAAAAAATTCTGTAACATTATTCTTTTTCCGATTGTTGTTGATTTATGAAATGTGGAAATAAAACATCTTCAAAACTGTTTATCCATTTTGAAATAAGTCATTTATGACCATTTAATGAAAATGAGTTTTTATACTCTCATTTTTTATTTTTTTGTTATAAATAAATCCGAGTTTGAAATAGAACAAAAAAATTTTATTGTGTGAACTTGTGAAGTCCATTTGGAGATTTTATCTGTTTGTGTTCATGCACCCCAAAACAATTTTAATTCATTAATAAATGTTATTTAAATATTTTTTTTAATATATGCTATGACGACAGTTTCTTAAATGAGCAATATTTTTAACAATATGTTGCTTGTTTAACAAAAAATGTTTTTACTAATACTTTATTGTGTTGATAATAAAATGTAGCATGCCATTTGCTTATACCATTTTAACATTGAAAAATTTTTCTTTCCCTCCTTAACCTTATTCACATCTTCTTCCAAAACTTTAACTCTTTCAACTAAACTTTCAGCTGCTGACTATAGTACTGGTGGTAGTAGTAGCAGCATCTCTTCCTCTGAACCTGTTGGTAATAATTTCACTTCACCTGGTGAAAACACTTCTGGTAACTCTGTCCCTGGTAATTTCTATTTCTTAATGTTTCTTATTTCTCTTCTAACAAAAATTTCTGCTGAAAACATGTCTCTTTTTAAAACATGTTCTATTTGTTAAAATCCCTTAACATTTATTTCTTTATTAATACTTACTTTACTAACTTTTTTATAATTTAATATCTTTCTCTTCTTGTCATGAAAGGAACATAAAATATCCAAAGTTATTTGTGTCAGATTTCTTGAGACAAATATTTAATTATATTTGTACCACCTTTTAGTAGAACAAAAAATATGAATTCTTTTTTATAGTATACCTGTTTTTTTTTCTTTATCACAGAATTAATGTAGATCAGGATAGACAAGATTTACCAATGATTTTAATTATCCTTTTTGATTATCAAGAAATAATTTTTCATTTGAGATGAAACACTTATTTAGAGGGTAATTCAGATTCACAACACTTATTTCTTGGTTAACTTACTTTTTTCGTTTGTATTTGACAAAATAGAAACATATTTATTTTAATGTATCATTACATACTGCATGTCATTTTAATTAGCTTATTGAAACATATTATATTAAGTTTTAAACAATTTAAGCATTGTCTTGCTTCTATAACACTGAACTTATAATTTTATCAGTTTGGAGAGGTTTTTGTATTGTTACATTTGATTGACACTTTCTGTTTCAGTCACAGTATATTACAATAAATACATGTTTTAAACGAAATATTTGTAAAAATGAACTATCTAAAAAATTCAAATCTATGCTAAAAAATATGTTCATGATGATTCACTGTATAAAGGTTATTTCTGAAAAAAAATGGTGGTTGCATATAATGTACATATCGGATATCTGTATTAATTATATACGTACATGTTCTAACTGAAATGTTTCATAGCTAGTTACGGAATTGTTTGACTTGGACTTTTTAGCTATTATTTGGTACAGATTTGTGATAATCTCTTTTTGTATCTTGAATGTCCAGAGCAACTGCATTCATTTCAAGCAATTCAACTCATCAATGGCAAATCTAGAGGGGTGCTATGGGTCTGCAATCCCCCTCCCCCCCCCCCCCCCAGAATTCTTGATCTTATTTAAAATCACTATAACTGTTTGTTTTTAATTTCCCTTTTTAAAAAAAATAATAAAAACGTAACAACATTGCTTTCTGGCTTGACAGGCTCAAAAATTTTCCTACTTTTCTAGTCATCCCACTCATACTTGTACATTGACGCAGTCGAAAACATTTTTTGGTTAGGTAGTTCATTGTGTTTTTTTATTAAATTATCGAGAGTATTGTAGTATTTTTCGTGATCCTTATTGTCATTTGAGTAAAGTCTCTGAAGTTAACGTGTTTTGGTTTGCATAAGTCGTGAGGTCTGACATTCATCACGACAACGAAAAAATTTTATGACCTCAGCCCCTCTCCCCCAGACACAAATAATGGATTCACCAGTGCAACTCATTCAACTATTTTGTTATTTTTTAAATCAAATATTTAATGTTTGGTCTTATTTGAAGAGTATTTTGCATTTCAATAAAAATTCTACTCGCAAAAGCAAAACGGCTCATACAGTAGCTGTTTTTTTTGTAGTAATGTAAATCTAATAGCAGTGCAGTTTTGCAGATATTTCAGCTGGTATTTAACTTATATTTTTTAGCAGTGTTCTCTATTGATTCTCAAAAATTGAATTATGTTTTTATCAAAATTAATGTTGCTGAAATGACTTTTAGATTTAAAAATATTCAATTTGTTTCTTCCTGTGACCATTAAGCTTTGATATTTAATCGATGTGTTATTATTTCTTCTATTTATAAATAGTATTTAATTCTAATCGACCCTATTAGCATAAAATGATTTTACTTTTTTCACAATGTTGCTACAACATTCTGAATGCTACACAACATCATACAGATATTGTAGAGCATCATGTGCTAATAGG
>BGPR01023223.1:3516-24466 GCA_013235015.1 Araneus ventricosus | reverse complement strand
AGCATTAATTAATACGTCAGTTTATGTTTTGTCTGAAACTCAAAATACGAACCAGTCCCTTTAATTTTTAAGAGTCAGTATCTTCACTTAATTCTGAGCATTAAGTAGTAATGATTTATTTTATAAATATTTTACATTTGAAATTTTTCATAGAGTTCACGATTTCTCAAAATAATCTCTAATTTTATATCAACTGAATATAAAGAACTACAATAGACCTTTGTTTCTTAATTTTCTTTGGAGCACCATAAATCATTTTAAATGAGTTAATTTAGATATGAATTCTTACTACACAAAGACGAAATGAAGAAACATCCACATATTTTGTTTTTTAACTATATTAAGATTTTATATGAGAGACAAAGAAATGATATTGTTTAGAAATTTTCTTCCATAAACGATATTGCATTAATGAAACTATTAATAGTCAAAACTATGGCCAAGTTTGAACATAATTTCTGCCAAAGGAAAATCTCATTTTTCTTCTATTTAAGGAAACAGTGAAACTTTTTTCCATTGTGAACCATTTTAATATACACCATTTTTAAACCATAAATAACGCTGGCTTCCTCACTCGGGTCTTTGCCAACAAAGTGAAACAACCAATAGCTAATTATTCAAAATCAAAAAGGCAGCTAAACGTCGAAAGCATTTATCAAATGAAGTTTTATCGACAAGACTCCATTTTTTAACGTCTTTGCCTTGCAATTAGTCGAGATCCTGGAAAAAGAGTGAAAATGCAATTACCATTAACCAGAAAAGAACACAATCGATACTTTACTAACGCATATCCCTGAATATGAAACGTGATTTCTGAAGTCCGACTCCAGTTACATGCAGAAAATTAAATTAGCGATTCAGAGGTATCTGTTACTTTCGGATTTCATCCTTCTTGAAAGTAAACACAGGAATAATTACGCTTTTTAAGGGGTTCTTTAAAGAAAAATATTTTAGACATGGTAAGCCTAGTTCTAATTAGAATAAATTGGGCCTTTCATTAAAAATATATACAGAGTGCACACAAATGAAGTTACTCATTTCAAAAATTAATAATTAAAAAAACTAAAAATGTTGAAAAGACGGTTTCTTTTTAAATGAGAGCGCATCCTGAAAAGTTTTTTTTCAGATAGGTAACATGCCATTTCGGTGGTCTAGGAGGTTGTAAATTAATGGAAATCAAAAATTTGTTCAGAGCCATTATCTGAGAAAATATTAAAATTGGAAGAAAAATAAAAGCTTATATTTGTAGGGAATTTTACGCTATTTAATTTGTTAATTCACATGTAGTGTGAAAACTGAAGAGGTTTCGTGATATTCAAGAATCATCAATGGCCCTCGACATATCCGGAGAGGAGGAACTCAGCTCTAATCGAGATCTCTTCTGTCAGGAAGAGATCTCGAATTCCTCTCAAATTATTTTCTTAGAAAAGATTATCTTTCGGACGAAAAACGAGCCCCCAATGTGGCACAATGGCATCGTTTGTAATTTAGAATCAAAAAGTCCGAAAGATAATCTTTTCTCCATTCGTTCAATTTTTGTGACGTCACAGTTTCGGAAGCCGCAAACAAATATGCATTTTAAGCGTTCTGTTTTCAGCATTCATGGCCATAATGTGTCTTTTTGTACTAAATCGATGATTGTCAACAACTTAGTAATTCATTTTTTTTCTCTATCTCGTATCGTTTTAGAGACAATAACGCTAACTCCACCGTTTTCCACCAGGTGGCGCTGTAAGTGGTTTCATCCAGTAGCGCATAGTCACTTAACCATGCCTAGACACCACTCTTATGAAGATAGCTGCAGCCATTCGGTGGTTAAAAGGGTGGTAAGGGACTTTAATGGGTGTCCTGTATATAACCTTAATCTTCTTGTAATTCAACAATTCCATGCTAAATCAAATTGAATGTTACTCATGGCTTACATAAATCCAATGCTTATTTGTCATCGTATTGTAACTTCAAAACTTTCTTTGGGAAAACTAAATTATACAAAGGAGATGCTGTGCAATTTAAAACATGCTATCAATTCTCCTTTGTGAAATAGCTCTTTTTTTACCTAGTTTTCTTACTACAATGATAAAATATAAGATTTTAAGCCTTTTGAAATCAGAAATTTCAATGTAAAGTATGGTAAGTTTCAATAGGGCGAATAGAATCTAAAGTATATTTCGTACAAAATACTAGAATTTGTATATGTTTATTCATAAGAAATAACAATACGTATTATACAATATTTTAAAATAATATATTTTTGGAGTATAAAAAATAGCAACATATTATGATTATTAAATATCGTAGATATTTCCTTTATAATATCCCATTAAATAAACTTCAATCTTTTGTATTTTTATCGATTCAAGAATAAAATAAATCTTAAAATTCAAGCTTTCTTCTAAAACATTTCGAAAAAAATCTGTTTTATAGAGAAGCTTCAGTTGAAAAAACTACTCTTTTGTTAAACGATAAATATTTTTATAGGTTATATTTCTTTTAAATTTTGATCAACACTTATTTCGCCGTTTAAAAAACGCACACAAAGAACTGATCGTTAAATTTCTTTTCCGTTGCAAAGCAGTCTATTTCACATTTTTACAATAAATCAATGGCAGGTTACTTTATGCTCCGCCTAAACATTTTTTAAAAGATCAGCATCCCTTTTGCCATGCTTTTGTTGATTTGAAATCCAATTTGCCCTACAAGAATCCCTGAAACCTTAGCAATTTTTCTTTCATGAAAGACCGAGATCTTACAAGGAAAATTTCTTGGAAAAAATGAATAAGATCATTTTGAGAACTTTTTCGTCTGGAATATTTTTATTGGTTTACGAAGTTTATTCATCTTTTCAACTAACTTACATGTTTTCTGCTTTCAAATGATTTGTTTATCAACTGCTCGAACTAATAAATTCTCTACTGATCGTCTTTTGTGTTTTAATTGCTATTATTGCTATTTACAAATTCTTCTGTGCTTTATTTTATTATAAAAATGCATTTTATTATCTTATTGAAGTATCCGCTAGGGTCAAGAATATTATTGCGTCTGTCTTTGTATTCATCTTTCTACTTTAGAAGGTCAATATTTTTACTTCAAATTGTTAGATATACTTGTATATCTAATTTTGTTCTAGTTCAAAGTGAAATGTAGATTTCTCTTATTATCACTGTTCTCAAAATATATTGTCTAAATTATTTAAAAGCGCGTAAGAAAGTCAAGACTGATTGAGAAATGTATTTTGATTCAATGATAAATTTTCATGGGATTAAAAAAATAAACGGATCCACGCATTCATCTGACTATAATTGACTACTGCTATCATACTGACTAAATAAATATTAGTATTCATTCTCTTATTAAACATGGATTTGGTTCATAATTCAGCTACGAATTTTTTTTTTTCGTCTTCAGAAATCCATATATTTTATAAATAATAGATGTATTCTCATTCTTTTTTAGACATATGCTCTTACTTAATATTAAATTAAACTTCGAGGAGATTTGTTTTTATCTTTTCTAGCTGCATTTTGATATGAAATACATCACTTAGGCTATTTTAAGAAAATCAATTGTAAAACCCTGCCGGGTATAAATTATGATAAGATTCCAATTCATGAAATTACTAGTCATTAAAGGGAACATATTCGATTTTTTCATTACCTTCCTCTTGTATTAAAAGTCATTATAGAATTTTTTCTAAGCTAAAAGAAATTCTGATTCAAAAAAGATTAATTCTGAAAAATTTCTTTTATAAAATATTTTCTCTAAGCTAGAAAAAAAATTTGATAAAAAAGATTTCTTGGCTATATTAGCTAAGAAATCTTTTAGAAAACAAAGCTCTATTTTTGCTTATTAATAAATGGTACTTTGTGAACGCAATTTAAAACACTCCACATAAAAAATTAATGAAATAAGATTTCATAGAAGTAACTGCTTTGTGGCCTCACAATGGGAAGTGATGACAGTTTGGATGTTACTGGGAATGATGGAGACATGGATTCAGATGACATCTGAATCTCCTTTCTTCTACCCCTACATTAATCTGGGCATCCATTTTTCTAATAACTGTGGGCCTACTACTTCTCTTTCCAGTACAAACTACAAATCGCCAAATTTTACCGATGACGTTAACGGCAGGCAAATTTTCTGACAAGGGCAGATGTGGGACGTCTTGTTCGTGCTGACGTGCTCTGAACTAATCTCACCTGATTAAGAGTCCAACTGTCGTTTTCACCTCCAACAACATATTTTAAATCCTAAATCCTTTAGGATAGGCGGGGACGCTGTGAGTCTTAAATTGTCTTTTTGATTGGCAGTTTATGTGATGAGAGCGTCTCCCATGCCACGTCGGGACGAAGCTGTCATCCATTATTATCCAATATGGAGGGTTTATATGAGTGGTATCTTGAACCAGTGGTTGAACGCAAGTTGCCGAACTACACTCCAAAAACATTAACACTAGAAGGTTGGGTAGCAGTCATTTTGACCCCAAATGAATTTCAAACGCTCATATCCTTTCTTTTTCCTTCGAATTCTTATTCGTTCATTCACTCTACTTGATTTTTCATAAATAACATGTAAAACAAAAATAATTTCTTTTCGTTCGTTATTATCGACACTATAAATGTTTATACGTAGAAAACTGACTGCGGTCATTTTGACCGCTAAACAAACATCACATTCTATGATGTTATTTTACTCTATTTTTGTTTTGTCTACTCTGTTATTTTTTCTACTCCATTTTTTGTGTTGTCTACTCTGTTATTTTTTCCTACTCTATTTTTTTGTCTTGTCTACTATGTTATTTTTTCTACTCTATTTTTTGTCTTGTCAACTATGTTATTTTTTCTACTCTATTTTTTTGTTTTGTCTACTCTGTTATTTTTTCTACTCTATTTTTTATTTTGTCGATTCTATTATTTTTTCTGCTCTATTTTTTGTTTGTCTACTCTGTTATTTTTTCTACTCCAATTTTTGTCTTGTCTACTCTGTTATTTTCTACTCTATTTTTTGTTCTGTCTACTCTATTATTTTTTCTACTCTTTTAATGTTTTGTTTTAAATCTTCGATTTGATGAGAAGGAATATAAATGAGGGTGGGGTGAAAATTGCAATAATCAGCAATTCTTTTTGATCTCGAAGCTTCTGCTTTATTGAAATGACAGACATTCATTTCCATGGATGTTCATTGCCTGTTTGGTCATATATTTTATCTCACGATGTCACGAAGAACCTTTTGTAAAAGAATGCTGTCGGAAAAAGAATTTTTACAAATGTAGCATAATTTATTGAAATTTTACAAATGTAGCATTCTATTATAATTTTATAAATTGCCATAATTTATTTATGTTTCAGAATATTATTATAATCTGAAACGATTCTTCTGTTGAAAAGTTTGATTTATCACACGATGCACATATTCCTGGTAATAGAAGTGAACCAACTTCTTCGGGCGAATATCTTACAGAAATTGCACAAAACGATTTCTCCTCTGATTTTGAAAATGAAGAAAACATCTATAAACAACGATTCACAACACGCAAGAAGTGTTTGAATTGTATTCAAGCAAAGTTCTTAAGCACGATAATATTACTCTGACGGAATACTAAAGAAAGAAAAACAAAAATATTCTACTGCTAAGTACACTTCATCCTACACTCTAAGTTGAATGTAATGAAAAGAAGACTCCTGAAGTTATAAAATTTTATAACTCGACTAAATACAGCACTGATGTACTTGATCAGATGGCAAGAAAATATTCAACTAAATCCGCTTCTCGACGATGGCCGGTACAACTTTTTCCCACTATCCTCGATTTAGCTGCTCTCAATGCATGGATAATTTACAAGGAAGTTGTTGGTACAAAAATCAATCGTCGTGATTATATTTTGAATTTAGCTGATGATCTGCGAAACAATTATGTTTCCTCTAAGACATCTAAGCTTTCCGATTTCACTTCAGGTACAGTTGATGGACCCACTGCCTTAAACAGGAAGCACAAGCAATTTCAAACCAATAGATGCCGTAATAAAACTATGAACATTTGTTGTAATTCCAAAGAGTCAGTTTGCGGCTCTTGTACAAGCAAAATCATAAAGCTGAGTGTTTATAGAAACTGTAAGAAACTGTAATGTAAGTAAATCAACATTTTATATTTTTAAACGTAGGATTTTTAAGGTTGTTATCATATGAGATATAGATTTAAAATATTTTGGGTATTTGGAAGAGATTTTCCACGTATAATGTGCTTCATTTTGCATTCATTTCATTTTATTGATATTTGAGTACATATATATTTAATTTTCTCGAAAAAATATTATAAAATAAAGAAAAGTAATGAACAGGAAATTAATGTGATGAAAATGTAAAATTTAGTAACAAAATGTATCCAAAAACTTGTTTTAGCGAACAAATCTTGAAAATAGTGTTGCTTTCGGTCATTAAAAGATAGCGGTCAGAATGACCACTCCTAGTCTTTCTAGGTATACAGAAAACGCCGACTTTCTAGTGTTAAACCGCCATCCCCTAAAGGAAATGATCTGTGAACATAATCCGGATGAAACGCCTCTTCTGAATTTCTTGTCATGAGGGAACGTGCGCCGGAGGGTCATTCGTCTGAGCATACAATACGTTCTCGGTAACTCATTGTCAAAGCTGATGTACTTTAGTCCATTTGAGCCTGTTCTCATGTTGGTTTGCCATTTCCTAAGGACTTTGTGAATTATAAGGCTGGAAAACTACATGCAATGCATCTGTTAGCACATGGTGCTCTCGGAAATGATGGACATGGGCGACCATTAACCTGCATCACCAATTGTTTTCGTTTTAAAAGAGATAAGGGCTAACCAAGAGCCTCATGTACTGAGGATTTCTTTGGAAATGTATGGCCTTTCAGCTGACATTACCTCCCCGGAAATAGCTTATTTCTGACATACGCAGTTATTTGCGCTGTACTGACCGCAGATGCTTTCAAGCCGAACAAGGACGGAATAGATGTAATCTGGCAGTTTCTTACCCAAATACTATTACTTATTTTTGATAGCTGCTGAAGATTCCTTTGGCCCATTTCCATAACTACAAAAGAACGGTGCACGCTGATCTCAAATTTTCGCAACACTTCCAACATTTCTATCCGACCCTCTTGCAGATAAGTGCTTTTGTAGTGTAAATACGCTGCTAATGATGATTTTTCAATATTGTTCATGGGATGTTAAGAGCCAGATAAGTGCTTTTGTAATGTAAACACGCTGCTAATGATGATTTTTCAATATTGTTCATGGGATGTTAAGAGCAAGAGCGAGTTT
Organism: Araneus ventricosus; assembly: GCA_013235015.1. Taxonomy (NCBI): domain Eukaryota; kingdom Metazoa; phylum Arthropoda; class Arachnida; order Araneae; family Araneidae; genus Araneus; species Araneus ventricosus. The sequence goes on along the minus strand of BGPR01023223.1, from coordinate 17,169 downwards.
TCGGTTTTTACGAAACAAATTTTCATTCTGTTGCGGCAATAAAAAAAAATTCAAAAAGACGTATTAAATGTGATGACATGTTTATTTGATTACGTATTTGAAATAATTTTCCATGAAAAATCATGTCTTATTATATGAAAATTTCAAAATAAGTAGTTTTAATTTTTTTGAAGAATAGTAGAAAATAAAGGTATATATCATAGTTTATCACTAGTTCCAGAGAATAATTCTGTGATTTTCGTATTTCAGAATTGATAGCAGATGGACTTATTTATGAGAAAGTTACTGAGACAAATATAAACGGAGTTAAATTAGCTTCGCAGTATTACACTGTAAAAAATATCCGTTTTTTTCCCGGACTTTTTCCGTATATTTGACGGTTTAAAGCTGTTTTGTTGACAAAACGGTTTTGCACCGTTTTCCGCTCCAGCCATAAACGGTTTAAAACCGTCAGTTCAAATTCTATTTTTCGTCATACGGTATTGCTTTCCGTACGATAACTTTCCATTTCTTAAATGTAATTTTATTGCATTCATTTCATGTTTTTAATAGGGTTCCATCTCCGGTATTGTTTACGCATGTTGCAGTAATCTGTTGTCACTTATGAAAGCTAACCTTAAAACACGTGTTCTGGCAATAGTTGATTTTTACACCAGTAGGTGGCGCCACTAGAGCTATAGTGACTTTAAAACTCAAATAGATTATTTTTACTTCACTTTCTGAATTCTCCGGTGGTCTAGGGGTTAGAGCGACTGCCTTTTATTTCTATGAACGCGGTTTCGACCCCCAGCTCGGAGGAGTTAGAAGTTTTGTCACCATCTTGCATCGAAATCGTCCAAGTACGTTCAATTAAAAATCATATTAATTAAACTAATTGAAATTAATAATTAAGCCTTGATTAATTAATATTCCTAATTGATAATACACATCAGCACATTTCAACTCAACTCGAACAGAAGGAGAAAAACAACTCAACTCTGTCGATGACGTCACTTACTTCGATGACTTAATTTTTACGGAGAAAACTTGATTTCATACGGTAAAAAACCGTTGTGACTGCGGATTTACTTCGTAACTTTTACGGGAAAAACTTGTTCCTGTATGGTAAAAAAACCGTTTTGCCTACGGATTTACTTCGTAACTTTTACGGTTTTGCACAACCAACCCAGCTGCCAGTTTAAAACCGTAAATTTTACGGGATTTTTTTACAGTGTAATACTAGATGTGCAAGAAGAGGCCGCTCGTGCGTTGGGACTGGGGAACAGAAGCACAGCCACCTATTTTCAGTATAAATATAATCACAAATTTATTTGATTTTTGTATGTAATATCAAAATAAACAATGCTCTTGTCTTCCTACGCTCAACCGTAAAGCAGGAAAAAACAAGGTTACACCACAGAATTTTCCCTACCAGCTTATACACTGAGAAGTTTTATCCATTTTGAAGAACTGTGTAATCCCTTTGTCCAATTTCCTTATGCTTGAGCATACGCTTTTACAATACAATCTCAATCTTCTTGACGTAGACTTACGTCTCTCCATAGTGGTCTAATTGTGTGTCGGGAAAGGAAAAATTATGACGCTTTTCATTGTATTTTTAAACGCTTTTAGTTCCGCAAGCAAATAATATAGAGAGTTGGTTTTAGTTTCATTTAACAGTCAAAGGGTGACATTGAAGATTGCAAAAATAATTTAAGAATTTGGAATTATGGTTTAGTCACAGTCGAGCTGCAAAGTTGGTAAAAATCACTAAAAATTTTGATGACGTCACAGCGATCGACGCACGCGCACGCAGGCTAAGGCAATTCATTCATCTTTCTGAGGTCCACGCCAAATATTACTCAAGAATTGTTGAATTACGTCGAATTTCGTAGTAAAGCTAAACGCTTATAGCTCCGCAACGAAATAGCATAGAGAATTGGTTTTAGTTTCATTTAACAGAGAAAGGTAGACATAGAAGGTTGCAAAAAGAATTTTAGAATTTGTAATCACTATTTAGTCACAGTCCAGCTGCAAAGTTGGTAAAAATCACGAAGAATTTTGATGACGTCGCAGAAACCGAGCGCGCGCACGCATCGGTTGTGAGCGGTATATTAACTGAATTTTAACAGAATAATAATTAGTTTATTCCAAATTAATTAATTAATTCAGATTAATTCATTTAACAGAGAAAGGTAATAGGTCAAAGTCATATAGAGCTACTTTAGTCGCAGAAAGTCACAGTTGAGTAATCGATTAATTAACTGTCCTTAATTAATTATTATTAACAATTGTTTGTTTGATTCATCTGTTCTTTTTATCGATTTAATTGAGTTGAGTCTGTTTTAGTTTCATTTATCAGAGAAAGTTCATACAGCATAGCACATAGAACAACTTTAGTCACAGAAAGCCACAGTTGAGTAAGGTAAGTAAGTCTACGCCCCTCAATTCCAGTGCCCGTTTCGCAGTAAGAGCCTTCGGTGAATTCCCCCTGAGACGTTTAAATAAGAATGCAACTGGGAACTGAACAGCATCCAAGTGATAGGAAACTGGTGTTCTAAATGTTTTTCCCACTGCAAAATATGTTTCACGAGTTGAAATTTTAAACTACATTACTAATATAATAGCCCAGATCTGTCTCTCACCGATCCGGTAACGCTCTGACGTCACCAACAGTAAAATTCGCGCCATAGCATTGCGAGACGTTAAACAGCATTATTTGAATATTAGAGCACCTAAATTTCAGTAATTTTAAATTTAAAAAAGTAATTGTCGTTCCAATTTCAAATTTAATACCTTTAAAATAGTGAAATAAAATTTGCTATCGATTGATATAAAATTTATATCGCTATGGTCAATAGTTCCCGAGAAATTTTAAATTATATTAATCATATATTTCAAATTAATTTCCGTTTTTTAATAAAATGTAGTAAATCACGTCAGTGGTACATCATGCGCGTGATAGAGTTTGGACGCCACGATGCATCTGATTATTTATTGCAACCGTGATGATATAATTTGATAATAATTTTTGGCAACGTTTGACAAGCAGAGAAGTGCTTTGTTCTGATTAGACATCTGAAGTACAAGGAAAATTGTTAAACAACGAAAAATACTTCACACGGAATGTTGTTTACCAAGAGGTTTTTGAATAAAGAAATATGTAAATAATATGTTAATAAAAAAAATTCCTGTCATAAAACTTATGTTTATTTTATTTGTTTTCAATCAATGTTAAACATTTCTCTCGCATATATATCTATTTAAATACGTCAAATTTTACGGGAAGTCTCTCGAATGAAGAGGTAATTTGCACCCGTCATACCACGACAGGTGATTTTCTAGTAACTTTAATAAGACGTAATAAAGGAAAATGAAGAAATGATTAATAAGATCAATAAAAATTCGATTAAAAATTTTTGTAGATTGATTTGAACGAAAATTCTGAATCATCGGACATGCCAATATGTCACAGGTATTGTCTTGTAACCAGAGGCGGAAATAATCTGTCTATTCTATTTTCATCTGGCCTCCTTTTGGAATATTTTTAAATTGATTAATTAAGTTCCAAAGGGCTTTGCTATCAATTTGACTAATTATTCTTAAAACTTTTTGGAATTCTTGCATTGCAGCTAAATCAACACAAGGAATGTTTTCATTTAGTCATTGTTCACCATCAATTTACTTTATCCTTTCGTAGACTGGTTTAGATGAATTTTGGAACTTCTTTCGTTACAGCCAAATCAAGCAAATTACATTTTTCACTTAATCACTACTTATCATCAACTGTCTCTGTCCAAAACTCATTTAGAGCAGTGGAGTGGAATTCGTATTTTAATGTCCGTCGAATAAGAAAGTTCAAGCATGGCCCTTGTTCACGATCACAACATTTATTATACGATCACACACACAGAACTATATACATGGTTTTTAACGAGCGAGAGACAAGACAAGTGCGTAGGCGCGCTCACATATTTTGGCAACCATTTATCGCCAAGATGCCAATTTACAGTTCAAAGGCGCCAACAGCAACATTCACCATTTCTTCTTACTTTTCTAGAGCTTGGTTTCTCAAACGCAGTCTCAACCATTATTTAGAGATCTGACAAAAGTTTGAAGAATCGAAAGGAAAAACGGTGTTTCTCTGAAGTAATACATAGGGATAAAAAAGGAAAATTGATGATGATAAGTTTACCACAGTTTCCAGAATTTTATGAAAAACTCGTAGCGTTTTAGCGCAGTCTACTGTTATTACTAAAAATTAAAGATTAAAAAAAACAATTTCAGAAACTTGTAATCATGGATAGGGTGGCTAAGCGATTGTGTGCAAATTAAAATACAGTGCACTCCCGATTATCCGCGTTAATCACCGGGAGGAGTCGCACGGACAACGGGAAAACACGGATAATCCTAAAACTCCTTTTTATTAAAGAACAAATCAACATCAGTGCAAACATATAAAAATTACTTACATTTGCATGCTGTGTAACATCAAACTAGGAATTTTCCTTCTAGCATTTACTGCTTAAAAAAATCTGTAATTCGTCTTTGCTTCTGCTCTTTGTTCATCTCTTGTCGGATATCGACACATATTTTATGAACCGCAGTAATGTCATCGTAATCAAATTCTCTTTGTCCCGTATAATCTAAGAAAGTTTCCACAGATTGTAGAACAGCAGAATGAGAAATTGTACTTCTCTCATTTAGTACATTTTCTGCATCAGTACTAGCTGATTCTCCATTATCAAGTTTTTGAAGGATTTCTAATTTTTGTTTAACATTTAAAACGTTTCGTTTTCGTTTAACACCACTCATTTTTCCAGTAAAAAAATTCAGACTAAGAAGCAAAGCCTAGGAAACAAAAACTAAAGGAACACGTGCGAAAGTTAAAGAGGACGAAGAAATTAAAGAATGACGTGTCAGAGAGAAGCGTGTTCGTACGAGAATGAGCTGGCAGGAAGTGGATGATTCATTTCTCGGAAAGTTAGGGGTTGAACCGGTAGAGATTGCACGTGGAGGAAGAAAGAAAATTCTATTCTTTAACCTCCGCCATCACGGCTCACTAGTTTCATGGAATTAATCTCTGGATAGAACATCAACATCGACTTTACATGCATGATAAGCGTGAAAATGTTTCTCTTTAAATTTTTTTGTGAGTCTGGAATTACCACGGATAATCCGCGCACGGATAATAGAGTTTATACTGTACATATATTATGTATTTGTGATACGAATAATCTTTTAAAACGGTAAAAATGTTATATATCTCTCAAAATGTTATTTTTAAACTGACATCAAATTACTTATTTTGTGATATCATCACTCAGACATATTTTCAATAAAAATAGTGCTCAATATATGCCGTATTAAAATCTGCCACAAATGTAGAAAAAGGCATAAGATATGGTGCAAGAGAGAAGCACCACGCAAGAATACATATCCAAATATATGACAAAATTTAAATCACCCAATTAAATAAGAAAGACTATATCTTAATCCAATCTAACATTTATAGTCAGTTTTGAATCAGAAATTCCCTTTGGAAGAGAGAGAAGAAATAAAAATAAATTTGTTGAGACGATCAAAAAAGAATGGCGCAGTATCAACCAGGAGACAACGCAGAAAATGTGTGGTTGCCTGAATCACAGACTGAAAGCAATGATTAAGGCCAAAGGAGGCCCATATAAATATTAAACACCGATATTTTATTTTTAAAAATTGTTATTTTATGCTTTCTTTGTAAGTTTTTGACCGTTCGAATAATTTTGAACAACACATAATTTAGAGTTATATAAAAATGTTTCAATTCCAACCTATTTTGCGATGAAGTTTGACTTATTTGAAGTGTTATCTAATGAATACGATTGGATTAATAATGAAATCAATATAATTGAGATATAAATAAATAAATTTATTTTCTGTAACCAAAGATGTAAAATTTTCTGTACCGTTCAAATAATTTTGAAAAGCACCGTAAGTATTTCTATTAATACCAATAAATAATAATATAAAATAATATATAATATTATAAATATTTAAATTTACATCTTTGAAAGAATTTTTTTAATGTTCAGTCCCAATTGTATAAATCCTTATAAATGAAAGAAAGGGACGTAGGGAAAATAATTGTAAAATTTATTTAAAAAATTCTTAATTGTTAATGGAAAAATTAGTAATTTCTTAATTAAGATAATCCTCATCAATTAAAAAATCTAACATTAATTGTTAACTAGAAGATTTGTTCCCGTCTAAGACGGACTTTTAGCCCTTCATACATATCTCGTATGTTTTAAGGGCTAAATTTTTTACAGATTTACTAACGAAAGTTATAGCAGAAAATCTCATTTAAATTGGCAGAGTGCTTAAGAAATTTATAAAAAACATGAGAAACAGAACTGATAAATCAATTGACACTAACCTTTATATAATAATAACCTTACTTTTAACAATTACTTTCGTTTCGTCCGAGTAAAAACATGGCAAAATCCAATAACAGGAAAAAAATGCATTACCAAATACAAAATAAATAAATACTGAAAGAAAATAATGAAAAAGAAATAAAACTGTTAACGCGGCTCCATTTATATATGAAAAACGCCATAAATCAATTGCCACGAACTTTCGTTTTCATAAATAACTTTACCGAGGCAAAAAGAAATGAAATATATGAGGTCATTTTATTGAAATTTATTAAAATCCAGCATGAATTAAAAAATAACTGTCCGAGTTCTTTGACGCCGTATCAGAAATCGGATTTGCGCGTTCGTTAATGACGGAGAGCAAAGGGGCGTGTTTATTTATAGTCGTAGACAGATCGTCTGAGTCTGTTTGGCAGGTATTCAAAACAAACCACCTGACAGCGTTACCGTATCAGTGAGACACATATCTGGGCTATTACATTAATAATTATTTAGCTTTTTAAAATTAATTAACAAGGACCTTATTTAAGTTATGAAGAAATCATAACTACGCAGCGAAGAATATTAACCCTTCGAGGACGACAGTCACGCGGCGTGCTTGCTCCTTGGCACATTTTCTTACGATTGTCAAGCGGACGTGCTTGTTCCATGGTATATTTTCTTCCGACTGTCAAGCGCGCGTGCTTGCTCCTTGTCACATTTTCTTCCGACTGTCAAGCGCGCGTGCCTGTTCCTTGGCACATTTTCTTCCGACTGTCATGCGGAGTGCTTGCTCCTTGGCACATTTTCTTACGACTGTCAAGCGTGCGTGCCTGTTCCTTGGCACATTTTCTTACGACTGTCAACGGATGTTAGCAATTCCCCTTGCGCATTTCTTACAGCCATCAAACTGGATGTACTTGCTCATATTTTATTTTCTTCCGACTGTCACGCGGACGATGCTTGCTCCTTATTTTATTTCTTGACTGTCAAAACGGATGTGCTTGTTCATGGCACATTTTTCTTACGACATCAACGGATGCTTGCTCCTTGACACGAAATTTTCTTACATTTATCAAACGGACGTGCTTGCTCCATAGCTTTATTTTCTTACGACCTTTGTTAAGCGGACGTCTTGTTCCATGGCACATTTTCTTCCGACTGACACGCGGGCGTGCTTGCTCCTTGCCACATTTTCTTCCGACTGTCACAAATACGAGCTGGCTATTGTGGCTTTTAGCTACCGACTGTCACGTCGGCGTGACACCAGCTTTAATGCAATTAAACTTAAGTAGAAAAAGGGCGCCGACCCTGAGCAGCCACGTGGGTTGGGGAACGTCGGCCATCCTCAAAGGGTTAAGTTACAGCACCCTCATGGTGATTTAGCAAGAGCCGCCACTGCATTCAGATGTTTACTTTTAAATACTTAACAATGTTTTAAAATCAAAGTCCTCATTTCTGTGAATTAATAAGAGTGAATATATAATATATCATGGAATATTAGCCTGTAACTGTAGTTTTGTAACATCATGCACATTGAAGAATTACATGGTGCCATTCTTACCATCACTTTTATTTTTAATCCTGTTAGAACAGAGTCGTACGCAATCAAAACATTATATTTTAATAAATTTGATACATTTGTCTCATAAAGGAATCGATATTGTCTGGGTACAAAGTTCTATGCTCGCAAATAGAGAATATCGTTTCATTAAATATATATTATTTATATGGTTCTGCTACTCGTTAAAAGCGACCTTGAAATAAAATTGCGGACAATGATGCGATTTCAAAGTCTGGAGAATGTAGACCGAGCTTGTTTCAGAATATTATCCGCAAAATATAAACGCTATTTAATAGAACAAAGTTCACTTTTAAAATCTTGCGAGCTTTCACCAAAATGGGACTTTCATCAAACGAATCATTTAAGCTGGCCTGATTAATTTTAATGTTTCTCCATGTCTCATTTAAAATTCATTTTGTTTCATTCCTTTCTTGTCTAAGATACTAAATACTATAGTAATATTTAGTATTTCTATTTTCAAATCTTATTTTTTATTCGGCTTTACTCGGGATCCATATTTTTTCATATACCGGCCTCCTGTTTTTTCTCCCAAACAATATTGTCACCAACTTTTCCCAACAAACTAAATATTCTTTGAATGTTTTCTTGTCGAATTAAAACTTTCAAATACAGCCTTTTTATCGCCTTATAACAGTATGGTTTGAATGAAAATGCGAGAAAATTTAAAAACGAACATTTATTTTAAACAATATATAGTTAAATAACTAATAAAGTTTTACAATGTACAAATATACTTAAACTGTATAACTTTGTTATTGCGAAGCTTCTAAAGAAAATGTTTTATAAATCAGGTAAAGGAAGTCAAAATCACTCGAGAACAATTCTCACTCGAAAGAATTTCGCTGAAGATGAATGCTCGAACAAAAAGAATATTTTTAACCTCAGTTAAGGGAATAAAAACTAAATATGAATACTCTCTATTAATACGATAAATGAAGTCAAACTGAAACTCACAACGCTTAGTAACTAAACTAACGTCATTGGATATTTGAGAGCATATTAAAAGCTATTGAATAAAAACGAAAATTAAGTGAATGCTACGAAATAGCAGCTGAAGTAAAAAGTCTACCTTGATAAAAAAAAGCAGTATTTTCTTAGCTTTCACAGTGGTAAAGCACGTGAATAAAGGATTAGATGAAGCAACAAATTAGTTTGAATTTTATTTTATAATAATTAAAGCATTGTTGTAATTTGAGTTTAAAATGAATTTTGAAACGTTAATTACAGTTAGAGAAAACAATGTACATCAATTAAATTGATATCATTAAAAAGAGAATTTTTTACTCTTTAAGGTGATGTAAAAATAATCTTCGTACCGTAAGTATTTCAGAAGTTATTGGTGAAAAACGTCTAAAGATAGCTTAATTTTCTTTATTTAATTAGAAAAATAAAAATCTAATTCGAATTTTAAAATAATTTTACGGCCTTAGCTCCTTCTTGTGCGAATCCATCACTGTGCCACATTTGGCCGTCGTAAGTCCAACGGTGTGGACGTGCATAAAGAACATAAAAAAATGAAAAAAAAAACAAATACACACATACTTTCCTCTTTTATATATATAGATTTAACTGTTTTATTTAAACATATTTTGGGAACGTCTATCTTGCTCCAACATCCTAAGAAAACTATATCGTATATTTTATGATGACAAATTAAACCTTTTAACTGGAAAAATAAGATGGATTTGATGTTATTTAAACACGAGGAATGAAACACATGCCATGAATAATTCATAATTTACTGAGCCTTGATAAATGCATAATCTGTTTACATAAATTTTTTCAGCTTTTAATGAAGCAACAAATTGAAATATTTCACATTTAAATGATGCAGGAAAAATAAAAAAAGTGATCTTTAACAGAACAGTTTCTTCTGTTTGATTAGTAAAAATAATAGCGAATGTATCACGTTTATTTTACAGGCATAAGGTAAGTATTATAATAAAAACCTTTTTATTTGAATTTTTTTGTACTTTCTCTTATATTTCCAAGAAACAGGAACGAAATCTCTTTTAGACTCTCAATATTTTAACAGTTACAATGCTGTTCCCGAAGGAATGAATAAACATGGCTAAAATAGATTTTTTAAATAGGATATCGGATTTACATTAACAAGATTAAGATAAAAAAAACGTGAATTAAAATTGACATATAAGGCATTCATCTATTAGTCAGTTACAAAATTAGAACATTGCATTATGAAGAATAACCTTTAACAGCAAAACATTTTTTACGTGAGCAGAAAAATAAAGAAATTAATTTTTTAAAAATGTAGTACAAGAATAAAAGAATCCATCTAAGTAGACTTCATCAAGACTTACCTACTTAGGCATGGATCAATAAAAAAGTTTTTTTAAAATCAAAATACCTACTCTCGCAGCATTCCTTTGGCTTTCGTATTTTTCTTGTATTCATTACAATGGTTAATTTTCCTCCATATCAAGGACTTTAAATTTTTCTATCAAAAATTCTCTTTCGTGTCAGTGCACTGCATTACTCTATTTTATTACTTAGATTTTATTGCTATCATAATTTTTGTTCCACGGCTTTGTATAGTTAAGAATTTAGAGAGATATTGGAGCTATTCTGGTATGTTTTACGATTACCATCGGGAACACTACATGTAGAGCCAACAGCTCCAAACGAAACCTGATTTTAAATGATGATCAAGAGAGAGAGAGAGAACAAGTAACCAGAATAGCATAGAATATTTTTCGATTCAAGCACGACTTTGTGGAATAAAAAGTGTCCTAAATAAAACTAAATTGTTCCTCTTATCTGGTATGTTGATTGCCATTCTGTACAAAATTCTAATCATAGCATCTTACCCAAAACCTGGAAATTATGTATATTAAAGGCAAGAATTTTTAGAGGGATTAGCTTAGCAAGGTATCGTAGAAGTGAAATTAATTACTTCAACGAATGTATTCGAAATCTAATTTTAATATCACATTTTAACAGACTTTCCTCAATCGATTAGTAGTAAAGTGAAATTTTTGAGCTCTGCTGTCGATTGTTATATACAGGGTGCCCGCTAAAGTCCGTTGTCATCCCAATAATTTCTGAACGGCAAGAGCTATAGTCACAAAAATGTTGTCTAGGTATAGTAAGTTTGCCATGCGCTACGCAAGAAAACCGATTGCAGAGCCACCTGGCGGCAAAATTCGGAGTTAGCGTTCTTATGTCAAAAACGGTAGGATATACGGGAAAAAAGTCAATTACAAAGTTGTTCAGCATCATCGATTTAGGAAGAGAAGACACCTTCCGTACAGTAATGTTAAAAATAGAAGAGTGAAATGCATATTTGATTGGTTCGGAACTCCCAAAATTGTAACGCGGAAGAAAAGAGAAAAGGAAGACGTAATATCCGATTTTCTAGAGGATTTGCCGTTGAGTGACCTCCGGAATGTATGGTTCCAACACGTTGCCCCTCCGCACAAGGTATCAAGTGCCCAACAATACATTCAGAACACATTCCAGCAACAAGTCATCGGGTATGATGGTTGCGTAGAATGGTCTACACGTTCACCTGACCTGAATCCATTGGACTTTTTTCTGTGGGGATACTTCAAACAGCGAGTGTATGCAACCCCTCCACCAACATTGCAGGAACTTCGAAACCGTATTACGGATCCTTGTGCCAGCGCGTCACCTGCCATGTTGTACAATGTGCAGCGGGAAGTGCAGTCCCGTTCGAGATGTGTATTGTTGCTGAAGGACACTATTTTGAGCATGACCCTCATTTCCGGCAAGTGTAGTTTTGTTCAACGCGATCAAACTAATGTGCGTTTTGTGTTTTTCATTTGTATCATTTTTGTGAGCAAGATGGTTTTTTTTGTAATAAATCGATGATGCTGAACAATTTTGTAATTGACTTTTTTCCCGTATTTCGTTCCGTTTCTGAGATAAGAACGCTAACTCCGAATTTTGCCGCAGGTGGCGCTGTAAGTGGTTTCCTTGCGTAGCGCATGACAACTTTACTATACCTAGACCACACTTTTATGACTATAGCTCTCGCCGTTCAGAAATGATTGGGGTGACAACGGTCTTTAGCGGGCACCCTGTATATCATATCCATACGAGATGCAATAACAGCTAATTTTTTGATCATTTTGAAGCTTTTTGCTTTAGTATGCAATTCAATATTTAATGACGTGCAGAATAAACCTTAATTTTCGACATGTAAATAACAGCCCCGGTCTAATTAAATATTTATACTCTTTAACACTTAGATAAGATGATATTTTATTTGAAGGTATAAACCATAAGGCTTGCTATGCTAATGAATCTATATAACTGCATTTTCATTTTTATCTTTTGTTTAGTGGTGAAATAGTACGCTATACATTACATTAAATGCTAATTATATATCCTGGCGATATATTTATAAATATAATAAGGGAAACTGATGCTTCCTGAAAATACTTTACTACATAATTAAAAATTTTAGCTTCGACATCATCGCATCGAAAACAAGCTAAGTTAATGGTAGAGCAGTAGAAGATAGAACAAAAGTATGATTATTTTGAAATGCGTATTGCCTTGAGATATTGAATAAATATAATCAGATAATTATAATTAGCTTTCTCTAGTATAATATGAGCTAACTGAAACTTTACTTTTAATTTGAATAACAGAAATTAAGCATTAGTTGAATTTGCGGAATTGGTTTTTCTCAAATTTTGATAGTCAAAGAAGAAAAGAAAGGAAGAAAACTAATAAAATATATAATATTTATTAATTTTTTAAGAGGTTCATCTCAACAAACAAAATTAAGCTAATGGAACTAGAGTGGATAAATTTAAGGAAAAAAAACACGTTAAATAAATGATAATCGAAGAAAAGATTTGTAATATGAAAGTTGATTTGATTTTCTGAGTATCTCCTACCAAAAATTGATTCGAAACTTAGTAAAAGAAGTTTTGCTTGATGTTACGTTCGTTAATTATATCCGTGTACTTCAATTAAAATAATCGTAATTAGCAACTTCATAAAAATCCATTAGATAATAATTAGAGTGTCAATAATTGCATGGCAAAAAATAGTTATTTTTGCAAGTATTGAGATATAGATTTGAAATCTGCAGAGGAGTTAATTTCGCGTTAAGAATTTGATCCAATTAGATAGTTTTATCTTTTTCCTCCCTTCGATACACTGACTTTCTTCCCCCTATGCATTTCTATTCTGCTCAACCATAGGGAATGTTGTGTTTGAGCGAAACAAAATATCTGAAAGTAAATTTGGGAAAGAAGGAGTTATCGGAGAGAAAACTATCTTTTTAATGGTGTAAAGTTAACCGCGAGAGCTTTAAATTTGTGATACAAAGTTCTAAAGCTGTATATCCGTAGATCAAAGAAAAAGAATATATCTTGTCTCACGGAATTTCGGTGGAGATATTTATGCTTAACCCTGTGCTGTTAATTACGCAGGTCTGGAGAAAAGTTTTGTTCATCTGCATTAGATTTTTTGGGAGATCTTAATGTATTTTAGTCCGCTAATACCAAAATTGTCCCAAGTTTTCATCCATCACGCACTGAGTTCTTTCTTGTTTCACTTGAATTTATTAAATAATATACCATAGAAATAAACGGACATTTGTATATCCATAGATCAAAGAAAAAGGCTATATTTCTTTTCGCCTCTTATCTCACGGAATTTCGGTGGAGATATTTATGCTTAACCCTGTGCTGT
>BGPR01023221.1:5246-21336 GCA_013235015.1 Araneus ventricosus | reverse complement strand
TCAAGAAATCCCAAGAGTCACAGATTGGGAGGATTATAATTCACATTTAAACGTTTATCTTTGGGTGAGATCCATTAAAACCAGTTCCGAAATTAACATAGATTACAGGTTTCCAAATCTGTCCATTTACACGGATTTCCTCTTCTGGCGTATGAAAACCATTACTATTACCATAAACATTCTCGACACCAGCATACATCAACATATTTCCTGGAAAATAATACCCAGTTCCATAGCAGGCGTCTTAACGATTGTCTTAGCGTAAACATCGTAATCAAGTCCACCTCTCCAGCAGTTTTCGGCCATTTTTAATCGATCTTCATTAGAAATATTATATGCGGGGGGAAATATCCGCTATTATCTTAAAATCTCCCTTCCAAAACTATAACTCGTCTGTGTGTACTTGACTAATAGGAGGACGGATGCAGATTCTGATTAGAGGACCAAAGGATGTAATTTGGAATGCGAACACTTTTCGGCGAAATTATTATTGCATAACGTTCCACTCGTCCACAGTTGCATTTATAAATGGGGTTGCATTTGGTATTCATATCCGAGGATGTATGTCTAAAAGGAAATGAGGAATTTTACTGATGGCAGGAGTCGGACTTGTTATGAATTAGTCCAGGCGCTTTGAGTTGGATTAAATATTTTGTAGACCTAAAGCATTTCAATTTTTGTCATGGTGATTGTTATAGATTTCATTTATTGTACAATGGTGTTGTAGATGTGACTAATCAAAATGGTATATCATGCCATAAGTATATAAACTCCAAAATTATCTAAAAATAATGAATGATTTGCGAAAGTATCTATGGTAGTAAAATCTAAGCACGCTAGATTTTGGTTCAGAGAGAGATAATGTTGCCATATTTTAATTCTTTCGAAGAATGTTGTGGTGATTAGTCATCAAAATGGTAAATTCGAGCAAGGCTGATTACATTAAAGTACCTGACTAGGTTGGAAGAAATTTTTTTTAAAAAGCATGTACAAAAAAGACTTACAGAGCTAAATAACAAAAATAAACTTAAATAGCCACAATTGGAAATAAAAATTCACATGCCATCAGTAGTTTTTGAAAATAATAATTGTTTTCAAGACTTTTAATAAAAAGCTCAGTGTTAAGAAAAACAGGATAATTGAAAAAATATGGGACATATTTTATTTCAATTTCGCATGCGTACTTATCAAACTATCAAGAATGTAATAGATCGCAAGATAAAATTTATTTTAATAAACAGATATTTTATGAACATTCAAATTTGGCGTCATTGATTTTTCGCCAAATTTATCCTATGTTTCGAACTGAAAGTGTCTGTAAAAGATGACTAAATAAAGCTATCATAAAATCTACGGTCTATTACACCCTCAAAGGCTTTTGACACATGTGTACCAAATTTCAATGAATTTCAACGAATTTATTTGAAGATATCACGTTTTTTGTGGGCCGATTTTACTGAATTTTTCATTTTTCAGAAAAAGCATTTAAAAAATATAATAACACATTAGCTCAAATAAATATCAAGGAAAAACTATTCAAGGAATAAGGAAAAACAGACTTTTCAGAATCTTAAAAGTTATTTCTTTATTTTGAGATCATAAAAAAGTTTTTGAATTTTTCTTCGAAAATAGCTTTTTGAACCTAGTCGGATACCTTAAATGCTGGACTCCCAAAAATCTGAAAATAATAAATGATTTGTCGAAGTCTCATAGATAGTAAACTCTATGCATGCTTGAGTAGGATCTCAGGGCCGCAGTGGCCTTGTGGCAAGATCTCGATTTCGGGACCGGAGGGCTAAAGGTTCGAAATCCGATTCCATCGAAGAACAGCTGAGTAAGTGGGGCTGGTGTATGTTAAATCCATTGGGGCCCAATGTACTCCCGCTGGTATGGCGTGGATGCTTGGAGAGGAGGTACCGGCTCAGGTGCCATCGTCTGACCTAGGTTCAAAATTGCGATGTTTGTCCCAAAATATCCCTCGTGTTGCTGCAAAATGCGACGTTAATATAACTAAACTAAATTAAAACTATTTTAGGATCTGAATGGATCGTGTTACTTCATTTCAATATACCTAGAGAATGCGTTATCACTAATAAAAATGGTCTAGAAGAGCTAAATAAACTCCATTAAGTCCCTGAACTCCCAAACGTATAAAAATAATGAGATATTTGCTAATATCTAATCAATAGTACAATCTGAGCATAATAGAGTATGGAATGGTCATGTTATTGTATTTTTATTCACACCAACAATGGCGTTGTTATTGCTACTAATCAAAAGAGTTCAGCAGAGCAAGGCTGACTCCAGGAGTCCATAAACTCCTCAAAAATTAAAAAAATATATGTATATAAGGAATTTTTCAATCCTTCTTTGATAGCAAAGTCTAAGCATGCTAAAATATGAAAGGGATGGGTCATGTTATTGTATTGTAATTCACACGAAGAATGATCTATATGTATAAAGCATATCAGACTGAATTGCTAATGAAAACTATCTAAATTTCTGTGGGACGCAATAGAGGAAAGAGAAACTCCAATTTTTATAGAAATTTATATTTATTTCGAAAAGTATCTTAAATGGAAATAACGGATTGCAATTATAAATATCATATGTCCTTTTTCGTATTTGATATCTCTCCACTGCTATTATCTTATCTTCAAAGAAACCATACTTTGAAAATCAATATTTTTAAATTGATGACATACGTACTTTCATTTTTTTCTAAATTCGGAGACTCAATTGATTAATTAAAGTTATTAATCTACTTAAATCAGTAATTGATTAAATATATTAGATTCTCCAAGTACAGTTCTCACCTTGCTGTTTTTAAACCATCATTCATTCTCCAAACCTTAAGAGATTTGAACCCATTAAGCAATTTCATCTCAGCGAAAGGTTAATCTTTGAATATGTCGATTAATCGATTCAGTCGATCAACGTTGGCGCCACTGCTAATTAAAAAACAGCAGGGTTCTCCATCAAGAGTCTGAAACATTTCTCTGATGACATTTTGCTCCATCTTAATGCAAAGAGTATAAACACTTGCGTTATATTTTCACTAAATTTTAAGTGGAATGTTGTGTTACGAATTTCTGTGAATTGTCTAATTGAATGGATCAGTAGTTGAAATTTTTCTTTATTTCTAGCTGATATATTTGGCGTTCCCCCAGGTGGAAACAGTTTGTAAACATATTTTTTAAATATGCATAATATTTTTAATTTTAAAAAATTATATTATGCACCATAAAACACAAAATTCTGTTATGGTCTAAAATTTTATATTTAATTAAAATGAGAATGCTGTTTTCGCCAAACGATTTTTGAAATCCGATAACTTTATGACAAATTAAAGTGTACCAATCAAATTTTCAAAACTTCCGAAACCTATTTTTTTTCAATAAATTATAAATAATTTTAAAGAATGATACAATATTTGATTAAATACTACGAACGGTATTTCGGAAGTTAAAAAGTAAGAAAGAGATAAACAGTGTAAGGAAATGAGTTAGTAGTTAAAAATTAACTGCTTAGCTTTCAAACGAAATTTCATTTTTAGCAGAGGATTTATATTTTTTTAGAACCTTCATAACTTGTGTTTGCTCTGTTTACTGTATCTTAAATTTTCGAAGCCATCTTGCGTTCCGGAATTGGCGACTTGGCATCCGTTGGCGATATTCGAGACATGTTTGGCGATAGAGTGATTTTTAACAAAATATAAATTTTGATATGCAGTCACTTTGAGTGTCAAAATAAAGTAATTAAGCATGTTTGGCATATTTTTCATTGCACTTGATTCGCAGCAGACATGCTCAAGACATCTTAAAAATTATAGCTGACTTTTGTTTTGTTTAAAGCTCAGGGAAGGAAATACCGTATGTGATTAAGAAAAGTACCTGCTGCTTTTAGCGGATATTGTTCAAACCTGACACAATTCTATAGTTTTTTTTTACTTAGACTTACGTCTCTCCATTGTGGTCTAATGGTGAGTCGGAAAAGAACAAAAATATGACTCTTTTCGCGCTCAACTTAAACGCTTATATCTCTGCAACCAAATAACATAGAGAGTTGGTTTTAGTTTCACTTAACAGAAAAAGGGGTATATTGAAGATTGCAAAAAAATTTTGGAATTTGAAATTAAGGTTTAGTCACAGTCGAGCTGCAAAGTTGGTGAAAATAACGAAAAATGTTGATGGCGTCACAGCGACGTTAAACGCTTATAGCTCCGCAACCAAATAACATAGAGCGTTGGATTTAGTTTTTCACTTAACAGAAAAAGGGGTATAATGAAGAGTGCAAAAAATTTTTGGAATTTGAAATTAAGGTTTAGTCACAGTCGAGCTGCAAAGTTGGTGAAAATAACGAAAAATGGTGATGGCGTCACAGCGACGTTAAACGATTATAGCTCCGCAACCAAATAACATAGAGCGTTGGTTTTAGTTTCACTTAACAGAAAAAGGGGTATATTGAAGAGTGCAAAAATAATTTTACAATTTGAAATAATGTTTTAGTCACAGTCGAGCTGCAAATTTCGTAAAAATTATATTTTTATGACGTCATAGCGACCTATGCGTGCGCACACATACTTAGGCAATTCAGACATCGATCTGAGGTTCACGCGAAACATTACTCAAGAATTGTTGAATTACGTTGTGATGAAGTTAAACGCTTCTAGCTCATCATCCAAATAACATAGAGAGTTGGTTTTAGTTTCATTTAGCAGAGTTAATAGTCACATAGAGCTACTTTAGTCACAGAAAGTCACAATTGAGTGAGGTAAGGAAGTCTACGCCTCTCAATCCCAGCGGCCGTATCTCAGATACAGCCTTCCGTCGAATTTTTTTCTAACAACCACAAAGAAAATTCTATACACTTGGTTTGTTTCATTTCTGAACTTTTGTCCTGGCATACACTGAAATATTTTGACAATCGCAACACTTTCTCTAGTATACTTCTTATATAAATAATAACTTTGTTAAAATGCAAAAGTAATAAATATAAGTTCGTATGCATAAAAGGAAATAGTAAGTTGCTAAAAATATTTTTCGATATATTGTTGCAAAACTCTTTCTGTGGGTGTATGATGGAAACAATCCAACACACAGGATAATGGAGAATGAAGGTTTATTCACAAATATGCAGGAAATCACGTAGTACAGGTACAGGAAACAATAGTTCTTGCACAGATTAGCAACGTAAACAGACAACAATTCACAAATAATAACACATTTCAGCTCTTTGATATTTAGCAACGCAAACAGTCAGCAAATAACTAATAACGACAATAACAGCACTTTCAATAGAGCTCAGCTGACCAGCTTCCTAGCTCGCACTGCAGACAAAACTCTAAAGTCATTCCGATGGGTCAACACTTCTCACTAATACTCAATACCGCTCGGCGTCTAACAACTTACTAGCTCGCGCAGCGGATAGAAGACCAAAGACGTTCGTGCTCCAAGGCGATCCCAGTCGATCAACATTCCCTCCGTCATCCAAGCACTCTCCTTATATAGTCTCCCCCGTCAGGTCGTGACGTCACATGGAATCATCTAGTACATTCAAGCGTATCTCCTCTCCAAATAGACATATCGAAAAGATTCCAGCACAAATTTCGTCGCCAAAATCGCCAAGATACTCGCCAAGGTTAGGGGTCCAGACTTGGCTGCTGCCCGTCATCTCATACTTACCCCTGTAAAACTCTCTTCCCAACCATAAGACTCACATTGCTGGGAAGCGACTTTCCATGTTTGTAACAATATTATAAAGAATTATACTTAAAGCATTCACGGCACAGTAAAATCTATGCCTGCTTTATTGTATATGGAAATAATGGACAAAAGGGTCAGCAAAATCTCTCTTTCCATTAATATCACTTATTCATTTCTATTAAACTAATACATACAAAGTAATACATTCATTTTTAAAAATGATTGGATTGATATAATACGCTTTGTTCAGCTTAAAATTATTTCAGGAGAAATTCCTTTCAATCTTATTCTAAATTATGTAGAAGAAATATAAATATTTTGGAAATATATAACAAATTTTTAAAAAAATATAATGACTTTCACCAACAAAAGATTGATTTCTTCAGTAATATTTTTAAAAATAAGAATAATTCTGAAAGGTTTCAAGCAGCCGATTGTAAATTCTCTAAATGACTATTTTAATTTTATTCGGAATATATTATAAAAATATTCGATCGCGATATTATAATAGGATATGATTTATATCTATTCTTTTGTCCTGCACTGATAAATATTTATTGACTTAAAATTTATGTTAATATTATTTCTTTGAAAAATATTGGAAAGTAAAATTTTGATAGAACTGTGTCAATAAATAGATCATAAAATAAAATCCAATATGTAATAAAAATGATTTATTTTGCATGATGATGCTGAAACCTATAATTTATTAGTAACAAAGGTTTTATCCATTTCTGTCTCATAGGAATTGAATAAGAAAAATAAGAATTTCAATAAGACGTGTTATTTTTTCTTTTGCTTCAGGGACACAAATTAGAATTTCCCATTAAAAATGCATTGTTATCTTTAGAACAAGTAACTGGTTTTGATCCGGAGTATAAAAATTGGTGTTATTTTTTTGTCGCATGTAAAGTAAATAATTTAAATGCGACATATATGTAATGAAGTGAATGCGTAATGAATGAATATTTGATGGAAATAACAAGATTTAAAAAAATTTGTAACGGATAACATGTATTAAAATTTACTCCATTTCAATTAACTTTAATTTTTTTACAGATAACTTGATAGTTAATTCCCACTGATCAGTAGACAGGATTTTCGCAAAAACACGTGTTGTAAATTCTGAATATATAAAAACCAGAGTTAAAAGCAAAACCCGGAATAAGATATTTAATGTACAGTATACATTACTTTTTACTTCTATGCTTTGAATAAATCTACTATTAATACAAAACAGCTTTTCTAGATTAACTTTTTTTTTAAATTTTAAACTATATTTTTAAATTAGTGAGGGATTAGGATTTTACAGTATATGTAAAACAGTTTCTAGGTTTCCATAGTAAATTCCCTATCGAATGTTTATAAAAATTGTAATTTTTGATTTTGCAAAATCGGTTGGTAGCTAAAATTTAAATTTGACAGTTGAAATTGTTGTAAAAATTCTTTCCTGTGTTTAAAAGTAACTGACTTAGTAATATGAACTTAACATCACTTTTAATCTATTTAAAATATGCATTTCGTTTGTTTCCGTGAAAAAAAGATTACTCAGGTATTTTTTTTCTTCATATCAGCGTAATCAATGCCTGTTTCACAGTAAAACAACGGACAAACCAAAGTAAAAAATATCATGCATTTGGGCTGAAACCAATGCTGCTTGACCACAACAAGAATTTTCCGCAGCTTTCAAAAAGGAGAATTGAGAATTACATTTAAGATATTTCATGGAATATTCTGAAGATTTACGCAACTTCAAAAGAACACGGAAGCTGTTACTCATATAAACGTTTTTCAATGAATCATCTCAAATGTATAAGGAGTTAGAAAACAACATGTCTTAAAAGAAATTTATGCATACAAACTCCTGAAAAATTGTTACAGTTGTTAAGAAAAATTCAATGCAGAATATAAATTTTAAATAAAGTTCACAAAAATTATTTATAATCCCAGAAGTATGAGAGGGCCCATTACCTTTATTGCAGAGAAAATATTTTGTGAAAATAAGAGGCCATTTTCTACATCTGTTACACAGCGAATTTTAAAAAAGCCACCCTTTTAAATCTTTAGTAAGAGTCTCAAAGAAATTGCTTTGGGGTCATAAAATATAAATTTCGTGGAACTCGAGCGACAAAGTTGTGTATTAAGTTCGTTGTAGTGGAAAAACTGGTCTTACTGCAGCAGTTTGCGCAGTACTCATGCTTCTCTAAAACAAAAATTTCAACTAAAAGAAGTGCGCGTAAGAAGAATTAATAATTACAAAACATAAGAAATGCCCAGTTCGGGTTCGCTCCGTAGATTTTTCGTGAAAAAGTCCTGATAAAATCATAAAATAAGTATTTCGTATTAATATATAATTTAATTATCAATCTCTTTAATACAATATTTACACAGAGTAGTATAATGGTTACAGAATTGATAAATCATAAGCTACCACATACCCTAGCTACTTGCTATAAACTTGTGGTTTATCTATTCTGTAACCATTATACTACTATGTGTAAATATTGTATTAAAGAGTTTGATAATTAAATTATATATTAATACGAAATACATGTCTTATGATTTTATCCCGACGTTTTCACGAAAAATCTACGGCGCGGACCCGAACTGCACCTTTCTTCTGCTTTATTTAGCATAGCTTTTGATGGCTCCATCTGTTGACAGTATATAGAACTACATTTCACGTTTGCGCAGTAAAACACGAATGCTCATATTTACCGTAATATTCAAATTTTTGAATTCAAAATTTTAATGCAATGCTTTTTTTACATATTGTCAAGTATTCTGCAAGTTTCGTACTATTCGACAGAAAACTCTGCATTTTATAATAAAAAAAACATGCGGGAATTGACATTTTCAATTTAATACCGATTTTTACTCATATTCAGATAAATATTTTTATTGTCTCACTTTGGGGCCTATTAATACTCCTCAAGCTCTTTAAAATGACACCAGAGTCAACCTCCTAGCTAAACGCGTTTCCACGCTACAGTTATTTATAACTTTACATAAAGCTAATTCATAACAATTACGCGCATGCGCCTACTCTGGTACGATGACTTCACAGGCAAAACAAATACTATGCGATAAACTCTTACAGATATGATCTATCCGTTGTGGGGTCAACCATTCTTTTCGAACTATTAGTCTCGTATTTATTAGCGATTCAAATCTGACGGTATTTTGTCACACAAGAAAGTTAGATGGACTCTCACTGTAAAGAGCGGAAAGACATTTCCACGTCAAAAAATTAGAAATACTAATCAACACATTTTTATGTTATAAAACCGTTGTAAAATTGAGGGCTGATTAAAATTTTTATGTTTAGAATTATATTTCCTGGAGAATTTATTAATGGAAAAAAGCAAGAACTAGGAATAATAAATATAGCTAATCCTTCTCAACCCCTCCTTCTTTCTCTTACACTTGTTACGGTCAATGCGGATAATCGGTTATTATACATAATTACCGGACATTTAGCCGGTGTGCCGAAACATTGGCCACACGAGGGCGCTGTTGCGCTCGCCGCAGCACCTGCAAATGTAAAAATGATAGTAGTTGTTTGTAATCGTTAGCAAATGTAATCCGCGTCGCGGCAATAACGTCTGTATCACTAAAACTATATTGTTGCAAAAGGTCTCTCTGTGGTGTAGGGTGTAAACAGTCCAACACGCAGGATAATGGAGAATGAAGGTTTATTCACAAATATGCAGGAAAACACGTAGCACAGGTACAGGAAACAATAGTCCTTGCACAGATTACCAATGTAAATAGACAACAATTCACAGGTAATGACAGTTCAGCACTTTGATATCTAACATCACAAACAGTCAGCAAATAACTAGTAGCGACAATAACAGCTCAGCTCACAAGCTGATTAGCTCACACAGCGGATAGAACTCCGAAGACGTTCACGCTTCAAAGCGAAGTAACCAGTCGATCAAGGATCAAAGACGCTGCTGTGATTCAAACTCGGTCTTATATACTCTCCCCGTTAGGCCGTGACGTCACATAGAATTTTCATGAAAACCTGGATCTCGGCCCCTAATAGAAATATCGAGAAAAGGGTTGCATTTTCGGGAATAATCTATTTGTCGCCAAGGTCGCCAAATTTGTCGCCAAGTTTGTCGCCAAGGTCATGCGTGCCACGAGAGTCGCCGAGGTCACTCCATGCTTCACCTTGTAAAACTCTCTTCCCAACCATAAGACTTGCATTGCTGGGAAGTGAGTTTCCATGACTGTAACAATATCATTACTATGCATCGACATGAGTATCCTTTCGTCGTGGATGTATTAAATTACGAAAATCCCTTGGAATTACGCGTTGATAACGCATAATGACCACAGCGGGTTATTATATATAATCAATGACCGCGGTAATTGTACATTATAACCGGTCATTACATATAATAATCGGGGTAATTATGTATAATAACCGATTTTCCCCATTGACTGCAACTTACTTACAGAATCTCAGCCTTTTTATGTTTACCTTCGAAGTATATGCTATTTGAATCTTTTACCGTTTTGGTTAGATCCAAAATTTGACAGAGATCTGAAATTTTCATGTCAAGATCCCCTTGTTGAAATTTTCTTTCTAGACTAGGCGAAACATCCTACGAATTTTATGGGTATCAGTGGCTGAGTCCGGTCCGGGTCAAGACTTTGCCTCCAAACCATCGCAATCTCTGGTTATTGTAATTAATTGATTGTTACCTAAATTATTAAGCTGTCCAGTATCAAATTTAATTGATGGGATACAGGAACAGATAAACCAGAACTACAATGAAACTCACTGCAATATTTAAAGCATAAAAATTTTGTCTTTATAACAGAAAAACAAATTTTGTCTTTATTGTTGCTCTCCTTCCCATATAACTTTTGACGTAGACTTACGTCCCTCCTTAGTAATCTGGGGTCGGGAAAGGAAAAAATTATGACGCTTTTCGTGGTATTTTTAAACTCTTTTAGCTCAGCAACCAAATAACATAGAGAGTTGATTTTAGTTTCATTGAACAGATGCAGGTTGGCATTGAAGATTACTGAAAGAATTTTAGAATTTGGAATTAAGGTTTAGACACAGTCGAGCTGCAAACTCGGTTAAAACCACTAAAAAATTTGATGATGTCACAGCGACCGATGCGCGCGCACGCAGATTAAGGAAATTCAGTCATCGATCAGAGGTTCACGCCAAATAATACTCAAGAATTGTTTAATTACGTTGTGCTAAAATTAAACGCTTATAGCACCGCAACCAAATAACATAGAGAGTTGGTTTTAGTTTCATTTAACAGAGAAAAGTAGACATTGAAGATTTCAAAAAAATTTTAGAATTTACAATTATAGTTTAGTCACAGTTGAGTTGCAAATTTGGTGAAAAGCACGAAGAATTTTACATAGATAGAGTCACATAGTCACACTAGAGTAATAGTCACTATAGACTATAGAGTTAATAGTCACATAGAGCTACTTTAGTCACAGTTGAGTGAGGTAAGTAAGTCTACGCCCCTAAATCCCAACGGTAGTTTCGCAGAGAAAGCCTCCCGTCGAATTTTTTTAATACGTAATTTAGTTGTACACCTCCAGAAAATGAAAATGAATAGATCATTTTACGCAGAAGCAAGTCCTTGTTCCGTGAGCTATAAAAACCGACAATATATCAATGTCTTTATTCCTCCCGATAAACAACACATCGATACCGCAAATCCTTTTACCAATCCATAAATAACCACTGCATCGCGTGTATTGAAAACTCCTAAAACATCCTTATAAAATATACCCTCCATCTTATTATCAGGCACTTAAACTTCATTACGTAGCACACATCGTGCCAGTGTGCTACAGCAGATCCTTTTCTTTCCCATTGCCATCAATCAGACTTAATGTGTCCTCTTGGAAAAAGCTTCGTACTTATGATGGAGAAATTCTTTTGGGTGTGAAATATTCAGATAGGTAATAATACGTTTGCTTCCTGGGGTGCTAATGCAGTGCACCGCACGCGAGTTCTGCACATGATGTATGACTCGGTGTCGGAGTTTGTTCTTATGCAAGTTGGAGAAGAAAGAGGGATATTAAAATGAAGCGGGTGGAAGTGTTGGGAAGAAAAATAGTTTGTCGGTGTTTTCCTTGACGCATCCGTGAGGAAGTGTAAGAAATTATCTATCGTCTCTTTTAGAATGTTTATCTAAGGGTCTTTATTTGGGAACACAGGACCATAAGAAATGTTTTTTGATGCTTTTTAGACAGTAATGGGCAGATTATCAGATATTGACCTTCTCATTTGGTGTCCATTAATCTTCTGTCTGAAACAGACGCCCATTGTGTGATCTGTAGGGGATATATCCATTGTGTCTCCTTTAACGATTGTTCAACTACCAACTATTTCTTTCTGAATGTTTGTTTAAGTGTCTTTATTGCGGTATTTATTGTAGTGTCTTTAATCCAGTTTCTTAGGTAGTAATATCTATATTATCAGATAGATATTACTACCTTCCTTCTCCTTTATATCCTTCTCCTTTGGTATCCATTAATCTTCGGTTTGAATCAGACGCCCATTGTGTGATTAGTGCGGAAATATCAATTGTGTCCGAACTGACTTTACACCGCTTAGAGTAGGCGTGGATTTCCATTTCATCCATTTTGTCCTTTAACGATGCTTCAACTATGAACCATCTCTTTCTGAATGTTTATTTTAGTGTCTTTATTGCGGTATTTATTTAAGTATCTATATTGCGGTATTTATTTAAGTGTCTTTATTGCGGCATTTATTTAAGAGTCTTTATTGAGGTATTTATTTAAGTGTCTTTATTTCCGTTTCTTAGTTGGTAAATGGACAGATTACACTGGACAACAACCATTTTGTTGCCTGTATGATTTTAGCTAATTCTTATGTACTTTCATGCTCTGAATTCGAAAAACCAATCAGAATTTGTCTATCACCCTCCAATTTTATGCAACATGAACTCGCACCAAAACCTCTGTCCACTCCTTTCTTTTATTTGAATCAATGTCGTAGACAGGATGTTTTTTTGTTGCATTTGAGGTTTTAACTGATAATGATGGTTTTATGGTCACTGAACCCGAATATAATCTCGAAAAACCTCTATAACATACTGTTTTTCAGCAACACTACTCGTAATTGCTTACATGTACATTGAAAATGTCATTGAAATATGTCGGATCTTGTGTCAAAAATACGTTCTGAAAAAATTTATTGCCGACCAAGAAGTTAATGTTTGGGTTTGAAATGCTCTTACAAATATAATTTTCATAAAGAAAAGGCTCCATGTCAAAAATTATAACAGGTGTTTTTGGATCGAGAATCCTGCAACGCAAATACGATTCAGTGCATGAGCCACTTAGTAAGGACAGATGTTTCTGTTTTGCAGCACGTAGAAGCTTTTGCCAAGATGGTGATGTGATATTTTGTAATGATGTTAACTCGTTGTTTAAGGCACTAGGACTACAACATAACCCTCAAGAATGGCGTTTGTTTATAGACTCTTCAAATGTCAGCTTGAAAGCAGTTCTGGTACACAATGGTATCAAGCACCCTTCGATTCCTATAGGATATGCTGTTCGTATGAAAGAAACATACGAAACCTTGAAGCATATGTTGTCCAGTATTGAGTACAGCAAGCATTCTTGGCATGTCTGCGCCTACTTGAAAGTGATTGCCGTCTTAGTTGGATTGCAAGCAGGCTACACCAAGTTTTGTTGCTTTCTGTGCCAGTGGGACAGCAGGGACAGAAAAAAAGCACTACATCAAGAAGGTGTGGCCCAAGCGACAGTTCCTCATACCGGGTGTGAAGAATGAAGATAACGAACCACTAGTTGCCTCAGAAAAAATTCTCTTGCATCCATTGCACATCAAAATCCATTGCACAAAGAATTTTGTTAAAGCGATGGACTGTGGAGGAAGTGGATTTGAGTACTTACGTCTGAAGTTTCCAAAAGTGAGTGAAGTAAAAATTAAGGAAGGATATTTGTTGGGCCTCAAATTAGACAACTAATGAAGGATCCGGTGTTTGAGAGTAAACTGACTAAGAAGGAAGCCTCATCATGGACATCGGATAAGGAGTTAGCAAAAAACTTCCGCTGAAATCACAAAGCGGAAAACTAAGGCAAATCGGCAATAACTTGCTTAAAGGCCTACAAAACCATGGGATGCAACATGCCGTTGAAAATCCGTTTCTTGCTTTCCCACTTAGAATTCTTCCCTGAAAACCTTGGATCAGTAAGCGACGAGTATGATGAACGGTTCCATCAGGATATCTCGAATATGGGAGCTCGTTACCAAGGGAAATGGAATCCCAAAATGTTAGCCGACTATTGTTGGACATTGAAAATGGATAATCCTCAAGCTAAGCACAGTCGACAGATCAAGTACATTAGAAAGTGAAGGTTTGCAACATTTTAATAAGCCGGTGTAAATGTTGCAAGCTGAATATGATTTCCTAATGTATATAATAAGAGTTACTACGTTTCTCAAAAACTATGGGTGATTGAAGAAAACGGTTTACATATTTGAAATCGGGGCGCAAAAATACATAGTTATAACCCTTTCTTTCTCGAGCAACATGAAAAAAATTTTTTTTGTTGTCCTGTGTTTCAGATATTCACCTTTTCATTAGGTGCCCATTAATATTCAGTATGAAACAGATGCCCATCAGAATGCCCAGTCCGAAACATCCATTTTGCTCTTCAAACAATGTTCGACTAGATTTGTGAGGTTAACGGAAAGCTTGGAATATCGACTTCAAGTGTAGTTATAAGAAGATACACTTCGATTATCCGTGAGGAAATATATGAAAGCATTTGTTGTTTGTTTCAGCATGTTTATTTAAATGTCTTTATCACGATAGAGTGAATCATGAGTGTTTTTGTAAAGCTTGTTAAAGCAGCAATGGGCAGACTATCGTATTATTGGCCTTTGATGCTCATTAGTCTTCGATATAAAGCAGATATCCATAGTGTGAGCTGTGTGGAAAGATCCACTGAGACCTCCGATGATAGTTTGACCATATTTGTCAGATTAACGACAGGCCACTTTTAGGGTTGGGATAGAGACCCCAAGTATAGTTAAAAGAAACTATAATTTGACTATTTAAAGTTGCACGAGTTATATGAAACCGTGGTCCTATGCAGAGAATGTGATACGAGCTGGTAACAATAAAATTATTGGGACGTTTCATCAGACGGATATACCAAGCACCAGGTGACTGACATTTTGAGGAATCAGGTCTTTGGTGGTCAGTGAATCTGTATGGAAATCAGGTCATGAGACAACGACCCCAAAGGTCACTAAACGAAGAATGTTCAATCAGGCCACTGGGGCTTAATCACAACCGCTCAGATGTGAGTTATGGCTGTTTCGTTGATGATTAGCTGTAATTTCAAGTTATAATTAGTTTATCATTGCGCAGGACAGTTCTTATAGTATAACACTAAGTGCAATTTATTCACACATTTTGCAATTAAGACATTAATTAAAATTTTCATCAACCAATTTTTTTCGTACACTTTGAATCGCTTGACTTATACAACATTAATTATAATATTAATACCATTCCTTAAAAAATTATTTTTACAAGCAAACACCATTTTATCTTTTTTCAAAAACGACCAGAAATTCTCGGACAAGGTAATCTTTTTTCTTCAGATGATTCTAAAAATTTGATTTCTCAGAAATAAATAATCAGAACTTTAAATACGTATTTTGTACTTCCAAACATGAAAAACCTTTAGAACGGCCATCCCTCTGAGCAGCAACTTTTTCCCTTGAAACGGAGGATAGTCTCTGTAGAGAGATATAACTGTATTTAAAAATTATCATTATAAATTTTATCCTAAACATAATGTGGAACAGGAAAGTAACAAGTTCAAAAAAATGTTTCGAAGTAAAATATCTTCACTTACATCACAGAAACGCTTCTACAACCTTCCATTAACTTCTTCAACATACTTATAACTTAAATTATTGCTTCATCTTCAAAGTCCCAAGAGCATTTTTATGCACTTCCACATACAAAAACTGAAACAAAATTGCCAAACACAATTTCGAAAAGAACATCTCCCATTAAATCATTTATTTACCTCTTTTTACAGCACATGATACAAGATGAAATATTTCCCTTTTCCGTCACTTGCTTCTACTTAAGTGTCTAGCTCCCTAGAGATCCACGATTCCTCCAAAAATATTCTCCGTCTACGTCTCCGAAGAAAGTCAGAAAGAAAGAAAAATCAAGTCTTTCAGAACTTCTTCTGAAAGCCAACGAAAACAAATACTCTACTCTTTTCTCTAACTTACCTGAAATTCTTCTCTTTTTGCGTTGGTGATGATAATGCCTCTCTAATTATCCCATCGTGAAAAAGCGCTACTTTCG
>BGPR01023220.1:0-24471 GCA_013235015.1 Araneus ventricosus | reverse complement strand
TCGATGCTTCGTTCGAAGTTACGTATTGCTCCTTCGCCGTTCTCCTTTCTCAGGTACATTCTCGCGACTGCCGCAAAACGATGCACTCAGGTCTATTATTTTTTCAAAAGGCGCGGAAAATATTCAGCTATGCTTATGGTGGTTTCCGTTATTGATATTTTCTATGATGCAAGTCAGTTATCAGAGTAGGCAGGCGGCAACTGTCTAGAGCAGCAACTTTCAGTCTCGGGCCTCAGAGAATTTTTTCTCCGGCATTTTCAGGGTTGACTAATTTTGTGCTTTTATTTGGTTTTATAAAATTTCCACAGGTATTCGAACATGGATTAAAATTAAAAATTAAGGCTAGCAAATTTAAACACTATTCATAACAATTTTCATGTTTAAATTTCTCTGGCATGAGTATTTGCGAATCAATCTTTTTCTTACAGTTATTGAGATTGAAATGTGCCGGAGTCAACACCTATGTAAATTTTTGCATATGAGTATTTGGAGACTGCCTAAACATATTTTGTTACTCTTTTTTATCATTTTGTTAAAAATGATTTTAAAATTAAATTTTTTTTTTTAATGCGAGATAATGAAAGTAACTTTCTTGAAGTTGACCAGCAATTAAATGTCATATAAAATTTTCATAACTATTTATGTAAAACTGCTTATATAAATATTAAATTAAAATCAATAAAAAATCTGACCACATGGTTGTTATGGAGGGAGGCCCGTAATAAATTTGATTTACGTAAGAGCTGATACAGGACTGGAATCTGGCCTATTTGTGTTCTATTCTACATTTTGGTTATTTAAAATAAATATATCAAGGAATACTACTTGGATAATGAGCTTATGATTCTTGAACTTCCATAGTTTTTCCAAGTTTTACTGTCCACAGATGTAAGATATTTCCCAGTTGAATATTGGCAATTTCATTTATTTTATTTCACATCCACATTCAGCTCATTCTTTTGCTCCTTTTATATTGCTTTTGTGAAGATGTTTAGATTTTTTCTATTTCTTTGAAATAAAATTATTTTAAAATAATTTTGCTTATTAACCATCTCCCAATTACAACCTAATTTTAATATACTCTCTAAAATTGATTGTTTTGTCCTTTCATCTGATCGCAGTTCAAAATTACAGAAGTACGCCACGAAATATAGACCTCGTGATGTTTAAAACTAGACGTTAATTACTTAACTAAAATAAGCTAGTTGTGTCGTGTAGCTGCAAAATATGCATTTTCAAAAAAATACGTTTATTCAAAGAATTATATGTCCATTTGACCTCTACCATGAATTGGTAATTAGAATGCATTGCCAAAACGCTTCCAGATGCCATGCAGTTTTCTTTTCTATCTCATTTGACTAGATAGCGACAAAAAAATCCACTTTTCTCAGAACTTTTCTTATTTGAAGATGTCCACTTTTGCAGCTGGGAATTTTGGCTACGTTGAGTGGTAAAGAAAGGAATCAATATGGATTTCAAATAGCTTATAGTTCAGTATTATATAAGGACATATATACCGGATAATATACGTATCGGTAATATATAGTAATATATATGTATTATACATATATATTAATTTTAATGATAATACGTATTATACAAGAATATTATATATTTGTTAAAGTATATAATGCAGTTATTTCATAGAATACCTAGTTATTCCATGAAATAACTTGATCATCATCAATTAAAGTGTATGTATATTATTAATTTTGACACTTTAACTAGTTATTCTATGTAAATAACTAAAATTCTATAAATTAACTAATGAGAACAGTTAAAGTGTAAAATAAACAATTTATCTAAATGAAATTAAACTAATGATAGACAATTAAAATAGAAAAAAGAAGCAATTTATCTAATTTTATACAGCGTATAGAAGTAGGTATTTATGGAAACATTACAATAAAATCCTCAATTTTGTTAGAACAAGGATTACTAAAACTGACAGGAATTACAAGAACATTATTTCTAAAACAAAGAAACATTTTGTTGACACACTGGGTTTACACGAACATTTTTTTTAAATCCCACAGCCAGTACCCTGTTTTCAGGCTAGCAATCGACCAGACGATATTTTCTACATCCAGTACTTCTTCAATTTATTCGTGCGAGATATATGATATAGATTATTTTACCTTTAACGGGCTGCAGATCATTCTATGAAATAACTAGTTAAACCATGAAATACAAGAGTTTTCAATTTAACGAGACACGATCAGTTATTTCATGGAATAACTAAAATGATCTATGAAATAACAGTTCATACTTTAACAGTAACATATATGTAATTGTAATATAATATTATATATAATAATATATATTAATATATTATTAATAATATATATTAATAATTAATTAATGAAAATATATTATATAATGTATATATTATATAATATACTATTATTAAAAGCAGAAAATTCTTTCGATTACCTTCTTACACTTTTAAAATATTTAAGGGTATAATTTTATCTTTGATTTTTTTTTTTTTTAGTTGAAGGGAAGAATTCAAAAAAAAAAAAAAAAAAAAAAAACTCGAATGAAATTATAAACGCGCCGTTTTCCAGAAGTACGAGATAAATGGGATAGATCTTTTTTATTTATACTTTTCTGGTGAATTTTCATATCAGACATTTATAATCTTATAAACTTTAAGAATGTTATTTTGAGTTTAATTTGTCCAAAGGGTTGTAACTCAGTCAGCAACAAGCAATACCACCTGCCTCACTTTTGAAATTTCAGAGGGAAGAAAATCTCAATTTTTCATGACAACTAACGAATATTTAAAATTTTTTCCACATCTGGTAGGAACATGCGATCTCGGCTGTTTATATCGGATGTTGAAAGAATATAGTATTGTTGATACGTTGAAATTGAGCCTACTCTCTAATTTCAAAAAAATAATTTAGTATGATGCTGTTCTAGTTTTAACTGTAATTGTAACCTTCAAAGTTGGGAGGTATCTTCTTGTAAAACACCCACCATTCTTATGAAGCCAATTGTTACTGTCATTGACAGAGTTTGCCATACTATTTTAAAGTAAATTATGGAAATTTGGCGTTTTTTCAAACCCTTGGCCTTAGGAATTTTTCATTTGGCCTTAGAGGTCATTTTGGCCTTTTTTTCAACTATTTTCGTGTGACTCTTAGAGACATTGGTTCTAGTGCCCATTCTATTGTTTTTTAATAAATTTTTTGATGTGCTCATTTTCAAATGATATATAATGGGCTATCAAACAAGGAATAGCTCTAGAGATGGATGTTCGTTTCTTTTGACTTAAATTTTAGTTTAATAATAGAGACATATGCCTATCAAGTGTGATTCGTTTTTTTCATGGAAGGATAGCTGTTTTTCTAAGAGCAAGGGTTTTCAATCATTTTAATGGGGTGTATTTTACCTTATTTTTTAAAACTTTGGCCTTTTTGGCCTTATTTTTTTAAAAGCTTTGGCCTTTTAGTCTTATTTTTTAAAAGGTTTGACCTTTTGGCCTTATTTTTTAAAAGTTTAGCACTTTGTATACTAAAGGTTTGGCCTTTTCGGCCTTATTTTTTAGAAGGTTTTGTGTATTTTGCTATTTTGTTTGTAGCCCTGGTCATTCAGAGAAAACAAGGACAGCGACGCTGCCATTCGCTTTGTCCGTGTTGCTAAATTTTAACATCATACGTGTATTCAGAAGCAGGGGAGGTGTTATTCGTGAATCGCGTGAATGCTTTTCAATGCAAATTCTAGCAACATGTACGTACCTTTTGACGATAGTGATTTAATAGCAGTTATCTTCACAATCCGCTGTGAGCGAATATTATCGTATGCTGGAGAGGATGGTTTAATTTTGTACTGCTAAAAAAAAGAACTTCCTCTACGTTTTGTATCATTTTTTCTAATTCGTCCTCGGCTATTTTTTTTACTGTGATAGTTTTCAGACATGGAATTTCGTTTCATTTTAAGGCAGGAGAACGATGATTTTCCGTCTATAAATATCATTTTAGATTACATCGTTCTTCATGTAGAATCAGTATGGACAAATAGAACGAAATTCTTTGGTTTTCAACACTTTTCCTCGGAAAAAATTAATTAAATGCTATTTATTAATTCGTTTAGGGAATGAAGGCTTATTAATACTTCGAGAACTGAAAATATGATTTTTAATTAATTTTAATCCTAAAAATTAATCTGCGGTTTTTTGCAATTCTTTGGGTTGAGAGGAGCCTGTTAGTAGGGTCTTGGTTTTTTTGAGGTTGCAGGATCGCATGGTCGAGTTTACCAAGGATATGCAATGTGTGTGGGCCTGGTGCATGCACCGGAAGCAGAGGTGCTTAAGTGCGACATTACGTCGCAGAACAAAAGCACTTGATTTGCAAGAACATTTTTCATCCTTAAAAAGGAGGCTTTAATAAACTGAGAATCAAGTCGGATTAATGGGTATAGTATTTAATATTTCTATTCCTGTGTTGGGAAGCAATTTGTGAATGTAGGGATCCACAATCGACAAAATTGTTCAAAAAAGACCCACCACCGCAATTGATAGGGGACTAACCTGTGATGTGTTGTAGTAGGGAAGTATGACTTCACCATGTGTCTTTTCAGGAATTTATTCTCACATGAGACCACATAGCTCGTGGGACATCACACATTTCAAGACGTTTAACACATTCAAAAAAGACCCACCGCAATTGATGGGGACTGTACCGATGTGATGTGTTGTAGGGAGTATGACATGTGTCTTTTCAAGAATTTTATTCTCACACAGCGAAGACACATAACTCTGACAGGACATCACACATTTCAAGACGTTTATACGATTTCAAAAAAAGACCCGCAATTGATGGGGACTGTACCGATGTGATGTGTTGTAGGGAAGTGACTTCACCATGTGTCTTTTTCAAGGAATTTTATTCTCACGCTGAAGACACATAACAGGACATCACACACATTTCAAGACGTTCTTACTTACACATTCAAAAAAAAAGACCCACCGCAATTGATGGGAGGACTGTACCGATGTGATAATGTGTTGTAGGGGAGTATGACTACACCATGTGTCTTTTCAGGGAATTTTATTCTCCACATGAGAACAACAAACAGGACATCCTGCACATTTAAGACATTTAACACATTCGAAAAGACCCACCAAATTGATGGGGACTGTACCGATGTGATGTGTTGTAGGAAGTATGACTTCACCATGTGTCTTTTCAAATTTTATTCTCACATGAAGACCTTACCTCGTGGGACATCACACATTTCAAGACGTTTAACACATTCAAAAAGACCACACCACCAATTGATAGGACTGTACCAGTGTGATGTGTTGTAGCAGGAGTATGGCTTCACCATGTGTCTTTTCAAATTTCCTCACATGAAGACACATAGCAAACAGGACATCACACATTTCAAGACGATTTAAACTTACACATTCAAAAAGACCCACCGCAATTGATGGGGACTGTACCGATGTGATGTGTTGGCAGGGAAGTATGACTTCTGTGTGTCTTTCAGAATTTTGACTCACATGAAGACACATAACAAACGGGACATCACACATTTCAAGACGTTTAACACATTCAAAAAGACCCACCGCAATTGATGGGGACTGTACCGATAGTATGTTGTAGAGAATATGAAACTTCACCATGTGTCTTTCAAATTTTATTCTCACATGAAGACACATATAAGAAACAGGACATCTTTTACGGCTAGACGTTTAGCACATTCAGAAAGACCACCTGTTGATGGGGACACCAGCACCGATGTGATGTGTTGTAGGAAGTATGACTTCTGTGTGTCTTTCAGAATTTTATTCTCCATGAGACAGACACATAACAAACAGGACATCACACATTCAAGACGTTTAACACATTCAAAAAAGACCCACCGCAATTGATGGGGACTGTACCGGTCAGTGTGATGTGTTGTAGGAGTAGCGAGCTTCACCATCTTTCAGAGGAATTTATTCTCATGGGAACACACATAACAAACGGGACATCACACATTTTAAGACGTTTAACACATTCAAAAAAGACCCACCGCAATTGATGGGGACTGTACCGATGTGATGTGTTGTAGGGAAGTATGACTTCACCATGTGTCTTTTCAAATTTTGACTCTCATGAGAGAACTTTATAACAAACAGGACATCACACATTTCAGAGACCGTTTAACACATTCAAAAGACCCACCGCAATTGATGCAGGGACTGTACCGATGTGATGTGTTGTAGGGGAGTATGAGCTACCATGTACACAAAATTTTATTCTCACATGAACACATAACAAACAGGACATCACACATTTTAAGACGATTTAACACATTCGAAAGACCACCCACTGAGGTGATGGGACTGTATATGATGTGATGTTGTGGGAAGTATGAAGCTTCCATGTGTCTTTTCAGAATTTATTCTCACATGAGGGCAGCAAACTGGACATCACATTACCGTGGACGTTTAACACATATCATAATATAAACCAGGCGAGCATTGATGAGAGAAAACTTCAGACATAGCAGGGGCGCCATTCCTTCACCCAGCGTCAGTCTCCCCCCGCATGTCTTCTTCGTTCTCTCGTCCGCCAGAGGAGTCTGCCAGATTACGGGTACAGGGCAGATGTTACAGGACGACGCAGCAGTTGTAACAACTGACAAAGAATATTTATTCCATTGGTGCATCCACACAATGCCAATCTGTTAGAAGTTATTAAGCCATTGTCGCAATGCTGCGGATAATTTACCATTAAACATTTGTAGACAGCACTTCCCATTAATGCTGCAGTGTCGACTTCAAAGTCATTGAGCAAATTTACCAAATTCTGAATGCATGCCTTTGTTTTTTAAATAATTAATTTTTAATGGTTTTGCATGTTAATAAAAGATTCTACAGGTTAATTAGTATTTTACATATCTATTTTGCATTTTACTGTGTTTCCACCAAATTTGGACAAACTGCTTACAGAACAACTGTTTGAGTGTATTTTGAGACGCTGGATATAATTCACTGCATTATATCTGCCGTCGAGGATCAAGGCAATCCTCACATTGGTGTGGCGTGGAGTTTAATAGACAGGATGCTGGATTCTCGATCACGTCATCAGCACACGCTTCAAAACACTTTAATCCCCAAAACATTCCCTTATTTTGCTTCCAAACGATTCCCTTGGCCGCGGTGGTCTCGGCTTCCGGGTAAGAAGAGTTCCAGGTTCGAAACTCAGTTCACTGAGGATCCGCCATTGTCATGCCCGGGGAGTCGAACACATCCTCCACTGTTGCTTGGTGCAGGTAGAGGAAGAGGGTGTCAACTCAGGTGCTTTCCCTCGTCATCTGGCCACGGATCAAAACGACAGGAGTTAGTTGAAAAATAATATCGCGTTGCTTCAAACAGCACGTTAGTAACAATGAGCACCTCTCTAGGCAAGCCCACCCTCGTTGGAAAAAATTGGCCGCTCTAAGAGGGGTTTCAATTACAATTACAAGATAATTTCTATAATTCATAATATAAACAGTCGACACATATTTCTTATTTAAGAATGAAGCAGAAATTCCATCTAAAGAAAATAGTACTTTATTTAATGTTTTTTTTACATTTTTTTGAAAAAGGATACAATTTGTGACTTCTTAAGTTTTTACCCTTCTTGGAAAAACCATTTTTTTCAAGTTCGTTTTCAGTTTAAAAAAGTGATCTCTAACCGATGCGTTTGTCAAGTGGGATGGGCGAACCCACCCGGCGGCCGTTCAGGAGGGGTTGGGTGGCAATACGTTGCTTTGGGGTTATTTAACATTGGCCTATGGGCGAAAAATCCATTACCACGAAAAGGTGGCCGTTAAGAGGGTGGTGCGTTCGAGAGGTTCACTGTATATAAACTGTTCTTTAGACTAAATCTTGGGTTCTCAACCTTTTCCCTCAGCGTACTCCTTTATTGATCTTTTTATTTTCGCGTACTATTGATGCCTCCATCCGTCTAACACAAGAACCTTTTTTTATAAATAATATTAATTTAGGAAGGTTAAAGAGTCAAATTACAAAATTATTATCATTTGCTGGACTTATTTTTTGATTTTACATTTTATTTTACTTTCTCGTATACAAGAGAAATATTGTAATCAAAAGAATTCGAACTCGATATTTTGATGAATCCTCCACGTTTAAGACCTCCACGAGTCCGAAAACCTGAATTTGGGAATCCTTGTCTGTCTGTGATAACTCGAAAACTACTGCAGAATTCTGGGGATGGAAATTTGGTATGTGGTCTTTGCTGGAAAACATAATTTAGCAGGTTTCTATCAGCTTTTTTGGACAAAATCCGTCAAAGAGTCTGTCTAGCTCTCCGCGGCCTTGTAGATGCTTATAATTCAAAAAACTTAAATAAGCTAGATGGGTAAAATTTACAATTTTTAGTTTTTTCATCAAATGTAAAGTCCGTTTTAAGTTTGGGCCAAATCCAATTCAAAGGGTTGACCATCTGTCGGTCTGTATAATCGCATGTTGGAACACTACATAACTTTTTTTAACAAATTACTTAGATAAGTAATTTCATTATCTGGTCTTGAAGCACCAGTTGTGGAATTTGCCTCCTATTTTCGTTTGGAAATCGGTTTAAAAGATGTTGAAAATTACTCGTTTTTCCCCTCATTCTACGACGCAAAACCAGCGGGAGTGGTCTCCCGTAAAACTTTCTCTCGTATACTCCCTAACACATGTAGAAGAACTAGAATAATAAAGAGACGTCAAATAAACCCGTCATAGGTAAACCAAGTTAACCGCGCGTGGTTTGAAGGATCAAAACAAATCCCCTGCGCATTCTTTTGCACCAGCAAGTTCCTGGCGAGACTCCTAAGTATTTGCTTCCTTACAAAATCCTTTTCCAGAATTGGTTTTGGCAAACTGCCAAGTTTCTGATCCCTTCTTCTTGGACATGTCACCCGGTAGGCATGCGCGGAGCAGTTAGTTTTCAAAACTGAACAAGTATGCGATTGTATACGGACCGACAGACAGTCAACCCTTCGACGGATTTAGCCCAAAATTTTATACGGACCATTCATGACGATAAAACTGTGTACAATTTTATCCCTCTAGCTATTCAAGTGTTTTGAGTTATAGCGTTCGCATGAGCCATGGACGTACAGATTGACAGAACTTCCCGTTGACAGATTTTTGTCCAAAATTTGATAGAGAAACCTACAAATTATGTTAAGACCATACAAAATTTCGTCCCAGCTCTAATAGTTTTCGAGTTGATTCATTTTGAACAGACTTTACAGACAGACATGATTCAAAATGTGTTTCGGACTCAGGGAGGTCTAAAACGTGGAGATTCGTCAAATCTCCAGTTCAGATTTTTTTTGACGATTACAATACTTTCTCTTTAATACTTCGTATGCGAGAGTAAAAGAGCGCGAACTCTGGGCAGGTGTTTTCCCCACATTAGGGGAATACATTTTTCAGCGCGCGGTGATCCCACCCTACCATGTTGACTGTGAGAAGTTTTGGGGGAGGCCTTCCGCTGGATTTACAATAGTATTAGTTCAACGCTAAACCGAACCAGGTACTGTAATAATTCCATGTTTCCTTCTTCCTTATTTCAGGCATGGGCTTTAGAACTTGCAACTTTACTTCCACATACGAACTTTGGAAACAGAATTCAGTAACTTTTAAATCCTTTTGTATTCTTGTGTCACCATTTACCGATAGGACTGGGCGATGTTAAAGGACATCGCGATGTATCATCCTCTAACATCATGATATTTCGATACATCATGAGTTTCGATACATCAATATTTCACCCAATTACTATTGGCTAATTTTGCATTCTTACACTTTAGTGGATGATTAAGGCATTTTATATGCTTAAATAAAATTCAATCATAGTTACCTAACAAATAAAGTGTCAAAAAATACTGATTTATCTAGTTATCAACAATAAATCATATGTAAAAGCAATTAATACGATCTTCTCTTCAACCAAACAAACGATGAACAGCAAGATTGATAGTATAACACTTGTACTTAAAGAGCAACTTTAGAGAATTTTACGATTAGAGAAAGCACGAGGCCTGAAGTAATGCACGTTTTCGATGACTGAGAGATTCTACAACAAACAAAACACTTCGCTTCCCTCAATACTCAGAAATGAGTTATTTTCATTTCCGCGGTCACATCAGGAGTCATCGTGTCAACACAGCGATCCGCACTTCGCAACTCTCTGCTTGATGATCACGATGGAAGAAACGCTAGGAAAGATACACCACGGTAATCACTCACCGATGATCGGGAAATGCAACGCGCTTGCAGATATCGATGCGATCAGGGAACAATTGCTCTTCACGGCGTGACTCTGATGTCTACGATACATCCAAGGAAACATCGTACACATCATAGGTAAATCGATTTCCGTCGCTGAAAACACCACGACAATATGGAACATCGGAACGGCGGTAAGTTGCATGCTGTCGATATTTTCCGTGCATCGAAAATCAGCACAGTCTATTGCCGACTTTTAAGATTCCTTTAATCCTTTCCGTACCCCCCAGTGGTACGCATCTGGATAGGAACCCTCTGATCTAAACTACTCAAGTAATCAAATATCGAAATGGATTCATCAATCGAACTGCCAGCATTAAACGCAACATACAATTTTTGAAGGTATGCCAGCACGAACATAATTTTGAAAGACATGAATTTGTTCTATCCTCAGTAATGATATAATTTTCGCTTGTAATTAACTTAACTGTCTAAAGCCGACCCGTTTCTTCCAAGATAAACTGGATATTTTTGGAATGCGGAAGGGAATAGCGGGGTGGTCTCCCTAAACTCTCGTATACTTTCTAAGTGGAATTCAAATCAGAAATCAGTTCAGATTTTTTTGACGATTACAATACTTTCTCTTTTGTATACTTCGTATACGAGAAAGTAAAACATAAAAAAAAAAAACAAACAAACCTGAAATCAAATATCTATTGCCACGTTTCAAAAAAAAATATGACTTTGAAGCGGGCGATAAAATGCAGAGCAATGCAATAAATGAATACTAAAGCGAAAGATTCTGCTTTGGAGTTAATTCCAAGAGAACAATTTATACCCTACAACCAGCAATTGCAAAGAAAACCCGTGAATAAACGATTTGCTGAAATAATGAGATCAGTTTGATTTAAAACAATAAAAATTATTAATGTAAATTGATGCTTGAAAACATTATTTATTTGTAAATAAAATTTACAACAACAACTGAATTCTACAATGCATGCGCACATGAGAGAATCAGTTAAAAGAGAATTAGAATATGCAATTTAGACACTCTTTTTTTGACAGTTTAGATTCAAACTTTTTTATTACAAGACACCATTCATAGCTGCGATAAAACTGTGTACTTAAATTTTAAATATTTAAGTTTTTTGAGTTATAACGTTCACCTGACCTTGGATATAAAATTGCTTGAACTTTGTTGACAGTTTTGTCCAAAAATTTGATGAAACCTACAGAGTATGTGTGAAGACCACATACCAAATTTCTAAATCCCCGTAGCTCTAATAGTTTTCAGAGTTATCGTGTTTCTGAGACAGACATGATTCTAAATTATGTGCTGGAGGAGGTCTAAGAGCAATGAGATTTAAAATCTCAGAGTCCAGATTTTTTGACGATTACAATAATACTTTCTCTTTAGCTATGTTTGAAAGTAAAAAAGAAATTAGTGGTGGTGTTGCTTGTTATCGACGATATAAATTTATTCTTGCGTCGACCATTTTGATAAGCAGCAGCATTCTTCGGTGAAATGGGTTTTATTTTATCAACTGACGGCGTCGGAATGGGAGAAACAGCCTTTGGACTTAGCGAATATTATCCTGATGTTCACATAAGCAAACACACGCAAAATTTAGAGACGGTATGACTTTCAAAACCATTAAGTTGTAGTTTATCAAAACTGTATCTTAAAAAACTTAAGAATTATCTAAAGTTTCATTTTAACTATCAAGGAGTTTATTGCAGGTTTTACATGCATTTTCTTTTATTTTATTTTATTTCAAGATTGAAGCGTAGTAGCTTTTACAAACAAAGTGTTTGGGTGTTTTTCAAAGTCTAGATCATTCCGACAGGAACTGCTGGGCTCGATATTTTAATTTTTATTTTTTGAACCTGCATCTTAAATGCAGAAATTAGAACCTCGCTAATGCAATTCCAGTTCAGACCGTTTTTATTTTCAGGTGTATGTATTCTTGGCACGCGCAAAGGCGTTGCCGGATCAAGCACTTCAACAAAATGAAAAAAAAAAAAAAAAAACGCCACAATGACATAAAAAGTTTTGAAAACCAAAACAGAGATATTGTGATTTTCCCGCTTATTTTTTTTTCGCGAGAATGGCATTTTTATTTGTAGAAAGGATTAATCAAAACAAGTATTAAAATTACAGCGTGAGAATTATTATACTTCAATCAAAGCATGCAGGATGAATAAATACGTTAAGATACGAATAATAATCAAAGTTATTCAGTTGAGGATCAAGACGTATCCTGCGCGTCCATAATCAAGGTACCGGCTGACGTTCGAAGAGGTGCCGCGCGAACTCTTTTATCAAAATAACAAAACTGTTCAGAAAAAATTAATAAAAAAAAAAACTTGAAAATATATTTTAACGGTTCTTGTTTTAAATCCGACAGAACCATTCTTCTTATAAGATGAAAAAAATCTATATATTTATATAAAACGCTTATGCGTGGCACAAAAAAAAAGTACCTTTATTTCTTTCTACCCGTTGGCAACGAATCAGTTTGTTTACCTCGTTTCGACTAACCAGGCTACTCGCTTACGGATTGGGAGAGTCGTTACTTTTTTTCTTTTGAATTTATTTACTCTCTCTTATATATAAACCATAAACGTCCCCGTACGTTTGTCATACCGAATGTGTTGAACATGATAAAGAACTCTTATGCTTAATGTGAGATTTGAATGAATTCATGCTCTTGTGACAGAAGACAAATTTGATACGCCACTTTAGTCTGTGATATTAAATACTTCTATCCTATTTAACACGTTCGCTGCATCGGTCATATTGTCCATACTTTGCAATAACCGATGTATTTTCTAGTAACTTTTCATGTTCACCTATTTCTTTTTTAACATATAATATATAAAAATTGGCATGCTTCTGGTAAAAGGAAGTCGGAGCGTACCGAGATTCTCTCCGTTTCCGAAAAAGGCAATAGAGCGTCCTGGTACGCTTGTCATACCGAATGTGTTGAACATGATAAAGAACTCTTATGCTTAATGTGAGATTTGAATGAATTCATGCTCTTGTTGTAGAAGACAAATTTGATACGCCACTTTCTATCCTATTTAACACGTTCGCTGCAGCGGTCATATTGTCCATACTTTGCAATAACCGATGTATTTTCTAGTAACTTCTCATGTTGACTTATTTCTTTTTTAACATATGATATATAAAAATTGGTATGCTTCTGGTAGAAGGAAATCGGAGCGTACCGAGACGCGCTCTGTTTCCGAAAAAGACAATAGAGCGTCCCGGTATGCTTGTCATAGCGAATGTGTTGAACATAATATAGAAATTTTATGCTTAATGTGAGAATTCAGTGAATTCATGCTCTTGTGATAGAAGACAAGTATGTTACGCCACTTTAATTTTAGAATCCCTTTCACGTCTTGCAGAAGAAAAAAATGGATGTGACGTCACAGCGCAGTGTAGGACGAGGTGCGTTCAGGTGTTAGATGGCGTTCACAAATATGTTAGTCGTGTGACTGAAACTTTGTGTAAATTGGTTCCTTTGACTGAAGTTCTTGACCGAACGAAGGGATATCTCCGTATTAACTCGTCCGTTGTACGTTTCGTCTGTCTGCAAATTTGATTGGTACGCAGTCACGACCAAACGCGTTGTTCGATTCTCTTCGAATTTGGCATAAATGAACCTTGAAGCCATAAAATTCGACTTATCTAAGAATTTCAATTTTTGATTCCGTTTCAAGCTGGTGGCCGTTTAATTGATTTTAATGTGCTTGCTAATCAGTGGCGAGTTTGGCACCATTAAAACATTTGAATCATTTTGGTAATGTTGAGGCATTTAATTGTAATTTTGGTAATTACAATTAAATGTACTGATATAAACTATACTACAACTAAATATACTGATAAAAGCGAACATTTAATTATAATTTTATCAATGCACCTACTGATAAAAGCATACATTTAATTCTAATTTTGTTAATATACTGATAAAATCAAAGATTTGTGTGAATAATATGCATTCCAAAAAAAATAATAATAATAATGGCACTGAAATGAATAGCAGATCTTAAGGGTTCATTTCGAACACAAGGTGTACTGTTCACAGAACTAATAGAAAAATACTTATTAAAAATATGAAAGGTATAAATCTCGGTTTAATTTTTTTAAAATTCTTTAGTTTTGACATCGTTAACCATCGGCACATTTTGATGTAACGAGTATAAATTCTTGCATTAGTTGCGTATTAAACAAGTTACTAGGGGCTGAATAACGAACAGAGCACCAACTTGAATACGCGCCGTAGATTTTTCGTGAAAACGTCGGGATAAAATCGTAAAACAAGTGTTTCGTATTGATATGCAATTTAATTACCAATCTCTTTAATACAATATTTACAAATACAGTCAAACCGCGATATAGCGAACTCGGGATATAACGAACCCTCGGTTACAGCGAACCTTTTACATGGTCCCAGCTGAAGCCCTATGTTAATAATGTATTTTCATACGTTTGCAACGAACAGCAAACGCTAGAGACTCGGTTATAGCGAACTGAAAATTTCTAAAACATCAAACTTTTCACTTGCCCAAAGGGACATTCTTTACTAATTGTGCTCAAGTCAACCCAATTTTTACAAGAGTTACCCCTTTTGCATGAAATACTATGGTCCAGAGACCACATTCCTCTCCTATTGTAACTTTGTTAGAGTCGCTGCTAACCCCATAAGTGGGACAAAGGAACAATAGGCAATGCTTTTTACAGTTTCTATCTCCCCTCCTCCCCCCGGTGGACACTTGGCCTGGTGAAAAACCAAGGAAGGGGGGACTTTCTGGTCAGACGACCTAGGAACAATCACGTGTTTTCTCTGCAATTTTAGTTTAATTGCTTGTCATTCTGTGAACTTTGCAGTGACCATGGCTAACGTTGGCAAGCGAATTATTTAATAC
The DNA here is from genome assembly GCA_013235015.1 of Araneus ventricosus. Lineage (NCBI taxonomy): Eukaryota > Metazoa > Arthropoda > Arachnida > Araneae > Araneidae > Araneus > Araneus ventricosus. The sequence goes on along the minus strand of BGPR01023220.1, from coordinate 9,305 downwards.
TTTATTTGTCCCTAATTACTAATGAAAAGATTATGTTATTAAAAAGTTTATTATAGAAGTAGTATCTTAGCATGTTAAGCCATCTTTTTTTGCAAATCCGGATACAGCGAACCTCGGTTAAAACGAACGTCTGAGTCGGTCCGTTGAGGGTTCGTTATAACGGGGTTGACTGTAGTAGTATAATGGTTACAGAATAGATAAATCACAATCTACCACAGACCCTTGCTACTTGCAATAAACTTGTGATTTATCTATTCTGTAGCCATTATACTACTCTGTGTAAATATTGTATTAAAGAGATTGATAATTAAATTACATATTAATACGAAACACTTGTTTTATGATTTCGTCCAGACGTTTTCACCAAAACTTTACAGTGCGGACCCGAACTGTCATTTTCTTATGTTCTGTTTAGAGTAGCTTTTGATGGCGCCATCTGTTGACAGTATATAGAAGTACATTTCACGTATGCGCAGTAAAATATTATTTACTACAAATGTTCATATTTCCCGTAATATTCAAATTTTAATACAATTTTTCTTTTGCGTATTGTCAAGTATTCTGTAAGTTTCGTACAATTCGAAAGAAAACTCTGCATTTTATAATAATAAAAAAAAAAAACATACGGAGTTTGAAATTTTCAATTTAATACCGATGTTTACTTATATTCTGATAAATATTTTTATTGTATCACTTTGGGTCCTAGTAATACACCTCAAGCTCTTTAAAATGACACTAGAATCAACCTTCTAGCTAAACGCGTTTCCATTCTACATTCATTTATAACCTTACACAAAGCTAATTCGTAACAATCACGCGCATGCGCCTACACTGGTACGATGACGTCACAGGCAAAACAAATACTATGTGACAAACTCTTACAGATTTGATTTGTCCGTTGTGGATCAACCATTCTTTTCGCTTTATTAGCGATTCAAATCTGACGGTATTTTGTCACACAAGAAAGTTCGACCGACTATCACTGCAACGAGAGGAAAGACGTTTTCACGTCAAATAAAAATATTTAAATTATATTCTCGAATGATGTTGCATTTCATCATTAAGTAGAACTTGAACATTGCATAACTTTTATTTTCTAAATTTTATTGTTTATAAATAATTTTTTTCTTGTTTTTGTTTAAAGTTTAAGTTACGATTCTATTTCCAAATTTTTTCTAATTTTTCTAAGCTCATCATTAAGTAGGTAATTTTGTTATGAAAATGGACAATATTATACACAGATGTCTGAAATCTCTATTCTTCTTTTTTCAGCTAAAAAAGGCGGCGGAGTGTACGTCGATTATTCTACTAAGAAAGAAGTCGAAGACCCTGTGGCCGCATGCCAGGGTTGGGTGGACCCTTGCGAGTTCTGCGACAAGAGATTTGGGAACTGGATGGACGCAAACGAAGAAAACATCGCCAAGATCCCCACAAAATCCGGGATCTTCATGATTGGCCTCAGCCACAAGAACACCGTTGAAGTCGTGGACATCGTGCTCGACACCACGGACTTGCAGAGGGTGGCACGAAGGTGGCTTTCACAGCATCGACCATGCCAAGGGAGCGCGTCCGCGGACAAGAAGTCCAAAGTCACAAAATCGGTGGTGTTGCAGGTGGTGACTTTCAAATCGATCAATGGAAAGATGTCACCAGCCTTTTGCGCCCACTGGTACAACAACGGAGTCTTGCAGTTTCTCACCAAGTGCAGGGACATTCTTGAGAAAACGGAGAATCTCACGTTTTCGAAGATGCTCAAAGTGGTGCTACCAAGAAGGATGCCTTCTGGAAGAAGCCCAAACCCTGCCGAATAAGCTGGTGGAGGTGGTGGAGGTGTCAACTGGACCGAACCCTGCGAGATTTGCGATTCTTATTCGGTGATTGGAAGAGCCTAGAACGTCGATGTAACGAGCTCGCACCGGACGCCAGTGAATCACATAGCCGTGATTACTCGAAGATCAAAGAAGTGAGTAATATTTTCACAGCAACGACATCAGAGTTGAACATCAAATTCTTTGTTGAAGAATCATAGGGCATGACACTGTATATTCTGAGAGATAAAGTTCTCCGGTCGAAACCCTATCTTCTAGTGAGGTGGATGGAAATGAATGATCCGGAGAGTAGCAAGCTGCTTTTCTGTACGCTCATTGGTTGAATGCCGGCTCTGTTCCCATGACGTTTCACCTCAAATTGCCCGGAGAGCAAATAGTGGACAGAAACAAGCACTTTGTAGTGGAGTCATGATAAGAAATGGTGTTACGAAATAGATGTTCTGAAGCCCTGTCAAGACCTCTAAATCATGAAGAGAGCATATTATAGTGACCTTTGAAGACGATCTTCGTGATAAGAATGTTACAGACCTCAGTAGTGTTGTAGATTCACTGGTCGATCCAGGTAATTGGGGCCGTTTTGCGGCCCTCTTCCAAATTCTCACTCTGTGAAAAAGAACATACACAAATTTCACTTCGTAAAAAAAGGAACATTCACAAAATTTCACATCGTAAAAAAAAGGAGCATTCACAAATTTACTTCATAAAAGGAACATTTACAAATTTCACTTCGTAGAAAAGGAACACATTCTAAATTTCACTTCAGAAAAGGAACATTCACAAAATTTCATTTTCGTAGAAAGGAACATTCATAAAATTTCACTTCGTAAAAAAGGAACATTCACAAAAACAGCCTCTTCACAAAATTCCACTTCATAAAAACGGCTCTTTTACAAAATTTCGTTTTATAAAAATAATCCCTTTTTACAATTTTTCCACTGCCAGACAACACTTTTGAATGAAGTGTGCCGAATATGTATAAACGGGTTTTTTTTTTTTTTTTTTTTTTTTTAGATATATATCAAATTACTGCATATATTTGGTTCAATGAAACACTTCTGGTATTAAACGTAAAATATAGAAATATGTCTGCTAAAATTGAAGGTTTTGCATGATAAAAATTTTGTCACAAAACGGGCCCCTATAAAAAAAACCTGGATCGACCCCCGAGATTACTTCCTAGTCTTTTGCTTTATTTAGTGAAGTAATGTATTTTCATTTATAAAAATTTCGATTGTGTTATCAAACGTAAAATTTCATGAAAGTTTCATGCTAATGGATCGCTTGAATTTAGCTTGTAAATATTATCAGTCATAAATTTTAATAAAATGTTTCTGAATCAAAATGTTCAATGTGAATTTACTTCGTTTAATGTTTTACAGTTTTGTTTTAAAAGTGAGTAAATTGACTTAGAAGCTGGTTTACTTTAACTTGTCGTACATGAAAATCAGCAAGATCAATTGATAAAAACGCAATGACTTAAAATAATTCAAATTTGACATGTTGACGTGAATGACGTCTATAGACGTCCAATGCTTGGGATTGTAGATGCAAATGGCGGCTATTGCCTTCCTATATTCGTAGTATCTATACTTATAAAAGGCAATGTTTGTGTGCGTGTGTGTGTGTTTGTCTGCGATGTCCAGACGAATCTATCGCACTTACAGCTATGAAATTTGGACACAGGTAGTCGTAGTGGTAAACTAGATGCACCTCGAAGCCGAAATTTTAAAATTTAATCTAGAAACTTTTTATTTAATGTTTGTGTTGTTTTGGTTGATTTTCGCACTCATTTCTCAAAGAATGGTTTAGATTAATTGTGACAAAAATAGATAGATACACCATCGGAAAGAGCACGCTATTTCCGTTCATTGAAGTTAGTTTTGAATTTCTAACATAATTTACTGAATTTTGAGAAATTTTTAAAAATAGGCAGTTTCGGCATCGAGATGTTACTTTTGTGTTTTAAATTTGTTTGCATCCGACTTCTAATAACGCTATTATTTTCAATTTTTTCTGCTTAAACTATAGAACGGTTCTCTCTGATTTCAAAACAAGAACGGTTAAAATATCTTTCCGTTTTTTTTTTTTTTTTTTAATTAAATTATTCTGGGAGATGAAAGTTATTTTTGTCGAGTGAAATTTCTCAGCGACAGTCTTCCGGAACGCAGCTTTCAATTTGATTGGATGAAGGGTCAGGCGTCACTTAGCCTTCAGACTTTTGTCATGTTCTAAGAATAGCACCGGAAGGGGAGGGGGGGGGAAGATAGAGAGTGGTACCGTTGATTTTTAAAGGAGGCGCCTTTTCTTGTCATTGTAGGCGGTTTTTTTTTTTCATTTTGTTGAAGTCCCGATTCCACGGGCAACAATTTTTTTATATTGTTTTGGATTAATGTACTCTGTACTGTTTTTCTACATGTTATTATCACGGGAAAATCTATAATGTGTATCTTTTGTTTTGAAAACTTTTTCGTGTCATTGTGAGCGATTTTTTAAAAATTTTGTTGAAATCCTGATTCCACGGGCAATGCCATGCGCGTACTGCTAGTTACTAATATAATAGCCCAGATAGCGAAACGTTAAACAGCATTATTTCATTGTTAGATAACCTAAATTTCGGTAATTTTAAATTTAAAAGAGTAATGGTCGTTCTAATTTCAAATTTAATAGCTCTAAAATAGTGAAATAAAATTTCCTATCGATTGATATAAAATTTACCTCGCTATGATCAATAGCTCCCGAGAAATTTTAAATTATATTAATCATATATTTCAAATTATTTTCCGTTTTCTTAATAGAAAGTAATAAATCACGTCAATGGTATATCATGCGCGTGATATAGTTTCGACGCCACGATGCATCTGATTATTTATTGCAATCGTGATGATATAATTTGATAATATTTTTGGCAACGTTTTGACAAGCAGAGAAGTGCTTTGTTTTGATTAGAATTTCGAAAAAGAATTCCTTTGAAATTTTAACTTTTGACAAGCTGAGAATTTCATGGTTATTGAATTGTAATAAAATTGTTAAACAACGAAAAATACTTCACACGGAATGTTGTTCACCAAAAGGTTTATTGAATAACGAGATATGTAAATTAAAAAAAAAAAATGTTATTTCCTGTCATAAAACGTATGTTTATTTTATTTGTTTTCAATCCATGTTAAACATTTCTCTCGCATATATATCTATTTAAACACGTCAAATTTGACGGTAAATCTCTCGATTGAAGAGGCAATTTGCATCCGTCATACCATGGCGGGTAATTTTCTAGTTATGAATAAATTATTAAAATGTATATCAGTAATAAATCTATTTCCTTTGAAAGTCTTCACTGTTCTGGCAAGAATGAATGATGAATTATTCATCATTAAGATCACCTGTCATTTACGCTCCCCTTACAAATGTTTCTCAAAATTGAATTTTGTGTCTAAATATTCGTTGTGCTAATATAAGTGTTTATTCTTGGAATTTTTTAATTTTGTATCACAGAAAAATCTAAATGAATTCAAATTAACTGAATTAATATGAAAAAGTTATATTGGTTTCTAAAAATATATATATTTTCTTTTTGTTAAATTATTCCCAAAAAAATTATCGTTTTAACCAAGACGTCTGTCTTTTGTGTATCAGCGAAATCTAAATATTAAAAACAAATGAGGCTATAGGCGTCCGCAATTTTTTAAAAATATTTATTAGAAAAAATGTTATTCTGTAAGTTGAAATCTTCATGGAAATCTCCAAAAATCAACTAATTAACGAAAAAAAAAAAAAATTCGACGGGATGCCGTCTCTGCGAAACGGCCGCTGTGATGGAGTAGACTTACGTACCTTACTCAACTGTGACTAAAGTTTTTCTATGTGACTAAAGTTTTTCTATGTGACTAAAGTAGGTCTATGTGACTTTGACCTATGCTCTATGACCTTTTTCTGTTAAACTAAAAACAACTCAATTAAATCGATGGAAAGGACAGCTCAATTAAATCAATGTTAATAATAATTATTTAAGGACAGTTAATTAATCGATTACTCAACTTTGACTTTCTGTGACTAAAGTAGATCTAATTGACTTTGACCTATTACCTATACTCTATGACCTTTTTCTGTTAAGTGAATTAATCTGAATGAAGTAATTATTAATCTGTTAAAATCCTGTTAATATACCGCTCACAACCGATTCGTGCTCGCGTATCGGTCGCTGTGACGTTATCAAAATTCTTCGTGATTTTCACCAACTTTGCAACTCGACTGTGACTAAACCATAATTAGAAATTCTAAAATTCTTTTTGAAATCTTCAATGTCTACCTTTCTCTGTTAAATGAAACTAAAACCAACACTCTATGTTATTTGGTTACGGAGCTATAAGCATTTAACTTTACCACGAAATTCGACGTAATTCAACAATTATTGAGTAATATTTCACGTGGACGTAAGATCGATGAATGAATTGCCAAATGTACTTGGATAGTCTGCGTGCGCGCGCATCGTCGCTGTGACGTCATTAAAATTTTTAGTGATTTTCACCAACTTTGAAGCTCGACTGTGACTAAACCGTAATTCTAAAATTCTTTTTGCAATTTTAAATGTCTACCTTTCTCTGTTAAAGGAAACTAAAACCAACTCTCCATGTTATTTGGTTGCGGAGCTATAAGCGTTTAAAAATACCACAAAAAGCGTCATAATTTTTTCCTTTCCCGACACGCCATGAGACCACTATGGAGGGACGAAAGTCTGTCTCAAAATTTTTTTCACAAACGTCAATAAATTAAGCTGTATGAATCTTATACTTTAGGTCATGGGTGGGGAACCTTTTTACGCTGAAAGGCCTCGTTAAATTTCGACCTTTTTACGCTGAAAGGCCTCATTAAATTTCGGTAGTTGGGCAAAAGGGCGCACGAGCAGAATCTTAAGGATTATTGTTCTGTAATTATTATTATATTACAGTCAATTATATATATCAATGCAAATTGAATATAACTAGTAAGGCCTCATAAGAAATACAAGATGGCCACATGCCTTGAGGAAGCTGGTTGCCCATCCCTGCTCTAGTATTCATACTGTGTGTTCTCTTCAATTTTTATTTTGAATTATTTTCTATAACATTTAAATTGTTTGAAGGAAAGTCTCGTAGACAAAGATTTTTGTGATTGAACGCGCAGACCTTTACTTTGTATAATCTGCTTAATTAGCTAAATTTATTTAGTTTGCTTTTGGTATGAAATTTAAAAAAAACTTAACCTTAAACCTTTTTTTAACCTTTAAAAACTTAACTTTAAAAACCTTGCACTTAGCTTGAACCAGTCCTTGAGATCTTATTCAAATCTCTACTAATAATAAAGGATTAATGTGTGTGTTGGTTGATCTACAGGACAGATCTTATCCAAATCTCTACTAATAATAAAGGATTAATGTGTGTGTTGGTTGCTCTACAAGACAGATCTTATCCAAATCTCTACTAATAATAAAGGATTGATGTGTGTGTTGGTAGCACTACAAGACAAATCTTATCCAAATCTCTACTAATAATAAAGGATTAATGTGAGTGTTGGTGCTCTACAAGACAGACCGATGAACATAGAGCCACGAACATTCTTTGGAGGGTGGGAATATGCACCTTAGGTGTAGTTTTTTTGAGATTTTAATTAGAAATTTAATTAATTAAACATTAAGCGCTATTTTGGCGTTTTTCCTTAATAACTTCCGAAAATATTGCAGCACAAAAATCATTTTTACGCCATCTCAAAGTGCAAAGAATTACCTTTTCAATGCTATCAATTAAGTTGTCGTACAATTTTTTTCTCCAATTTTAATAACCTTATAAAAATATTTTTTGGCATAATTTACAACAATACTTTTCATTTTTGCAACGCAATTCAAACCGTTTTCATTGCTTAAACAAATATATAATTGCGTGTTTCTCTTTCATTGTTGAAACCTAAGGTAATATCCTAATACATTTTGCTTTCATATTTTATTTTATCAAAATTTTAGTGGAATCTGTAAACCAAGCTTACTAGATACTATTAGGTATATGAAGAAATATATCCAGTAAGCCTCAGATAAACGTCAGGAATTTTTGACGGAATAGTTTCTTGATTATATATTAGGAAAAATGACAAAATATATATGCTAGAAATATATAATAGGAAAGTTTCTTGATTATATATTAGGAAAAATGGCAAAGTATATATGCTCTTTGTTAAGAATAAAGTATGTTATTCTTAAAAATGAGGAAAAATAAACGTGTTAGTGTTTCGGTAAAAAAAAATAAAAGATTGACTTCAAACTAAATCTCTACTTATAAAAGACAGTGTTTGCGTGTGTATGTGTGTGCGATATCCAGACGAATCTATCGCACTTACAGCCCTGAAATTTGGCACGCAGGTAGCTGTAATGGTGAGTAGCCAGAATTTTAAAATTTAATCTAGAAAATTTTTTGTTTAATATATTGTGTTGTTTTGGGTAATTTTTGTCACGTTTACGGTATAACATTTGGTATACAACGATACATTTAATGTGCTTCAAGCCGAAATAGACTTTCACTTCGGGTATGGAACCAGCGATCTTTCGATCCCGAAGCCGAGATTCTGTCACCGCAACATCAAAACGCAAAATGCACTCTTTACGAAGCTGAAACATCCTGGATTTGATTACGAAATATTTCTGTGTTTATTTTAAAATTTGAAATGTACTAATTTTCTACAATTATCAGGTTTTTTTTTGCCACATTTAAGGCGATAATATGGTTTGTCAGTAAGCTTACGTTCAAGTTCGTTTCACCATAATTTTATCCCGTTTTACATAAAATACTAACTGCCTAAAGACGAAATGAAGACTCCTGTTTTCTTTATTGTGAATCTGCTTTCACCAGCTGTTTTATAGTTTAATTAATATTACTGAACAACAAACCATTTAAGAACAAAACCTTCAACAGTATCATTTATTAACCTTCCATCACGCATTTGCAGGAGATACTTGAACTTGAATGATAGGAGTTATGGGATTTGAAGCAACAAAGGCTGTAATCCCCTATGCAGGAGATGCATATATTGCGCATCGTATTGCATATAGAGATGTCGGTCATTATGGAAATAACCAGTTTTCGTTTTTTCAGGTTTTAACGGAGGACTACGTTCCTCCCATTGGGGTCTCAGGAAGGAATTTGATTCACACGTCAAAACGCCACGAAAAACGTTGCATGGGAGATCCTCTATATCTCGGTAAATGCATACGTTAAAAACATAACTAATGTCTTATTTCAGAGATAAAGGGTAACAACAGAAGTAACAAAAAAAAATTATTGAAAATCGGAATTGTAGCTCAGCGACTTCTGAGTCGCAATGTTGGGCAAAAATTCCCTTAAATGGTAACGCGATCCTCTATATCTCGGTAATTACATATGTTAGAAACATAACTAATGTCTTATTTTAGAGATAAAGGGTAACAGCAGAAGTTACAAAAAAAATTATTGAAAA
>BGPR01023219.1:0-24472 GCA_013235015.1 Araneus ventricosus | reverse complement strand
TTGCCTATTTGGTAATCCGGCCCTGACCATATATCTTAGCTTATCGATTTTAAACCTTGATTTATTACATTTTTTTAGCAATTGTTTGTTAATTGTTGCAATTTTTTTAAAAAAAATCACAATACAAAAAGAAACAAAAAATAAAAATTTCTGTGCCCTAATTTGTAATTTTTCTAGTTTTTTTCCAATGTTTGCCACTTTCTGATGATAGGAAGAAATGTAATGGGAACTTTATACGTACAAATTTGATTTTTCAAAAAACAGTTTGAATATTATTATTTCAAGAGTAATGCGGATGTTAAAATCCAACAAGCCTTATCACTCTCAGTATTGTTATCTCTGTATTTTCAGTTTACAAACTAGTTTTGGCGTCTTGTTTATTGATAGATTCTTCACACAGTCACTTAAGATAGTTCAAGTAATTGTAAATTTGCATGCTCTCGCACTTGGGCCTGGTAAACGAGTTAACCTGTTAAATAGTGCTTATCTAGCTTACCAAAATCATATGAGTTAAGTTCTTTTGAATAATCATACAGAAGGCGCACAAAAGTGTTCCAACAAAAACAACAGAACTTTTTGATTTGACTTTTAGCCCATGGCGCACTTTTAAGATTTCTGCTCAGTAATATATAAATATAATTTTTAAAAAAAATAACTAAAATTTGATATATGGGATTTTAATACTTAGAATTTTTGTACAATTGACAATGTTAGTATTGTCAACATCGAAAATTTATATTTTTCAAATAGATATTTAATTCTGAAAATTTTAAAATAACAAACCAGAATGATAATAACAAAACTACCTGTGGTATTGAATTCAGAGGAACTTTTTGTTCTTGGTTCGAATAATAAGTTATATTGTCGTTCTTAAAGTTTTTGAAGTTAAAGATCTGCTTTCAACTGTTGTTAACAGACCTCTCTGGATTCAATATTTTCTATTTTGATGATTTTTTTCAAAATAGACGCCTGCTTTTCGTGGCTGCTATCGTGCCTTTCTTTTCCCATAAAACGTACCTGATTGTTTCTTTTTTCAGACATTTTAGTGAAATACACAACATTTATAGGTATAACGCTTAAAAACAATCAACTAGAAAAATTAGAAATAAAAACAAAGAGTGACATTCACTAGTTTTCCTTTCAACACAAAACGTTTGCCTAACGTTTCATCAAAATAAGAATACGATGAGAAATGGTGTAGACTAGGGAAAAAGTTACATTTTAAACCGGTTTAATATTTTTTCGGCCCATTATGCCACAAAACGCAAATACAATAGTCGGTTAGGGGGAACAACCGTCTCAGACCAAAATAAAAACCACGAAATGACGAAGGGAGAGTGTGGGAGGAAGTCATTCTATGGAAATTATGGCAGGGAGGGCCCATTTTGAAAGCAGGGTGAGGAGGAGGCACAGTAGACCGGACCGCACCTATGATCAAGATTTTGGCGAATCTCCACGTTTTGACCTCCCTGAGTCCGAAAAACACAATTTTGAAATTATGTCTGTCTGTCTGTGAACACACACACAACCACACACACACAACCCGTCCTCCACATTCAACCCGATCCACTAGGATCGGGTTGAATGTGGGTATAGTCGGACCTGTGAATGGCTCACCAAATTTTATGGCCCGAAGTTCGTGGAACAGATTTTGAGACCTCTCCAGGGTCTAGAGGCTTGAGCCGACAGCCTTTAGGCTACTTGCACACACACCGATTTTTGTAGACCGGTTTGAAAATGCTCTATTTTTGCAGACGATGCGTTCCTTGCACACACACCGATTCGTGTCGGTCGGTTTTCGGATGTGCATCTGGTAATGCTCGAATACATTATCAATTTCTTCTGCCATACTTGAAAAAAATAACACAATAGTTAACCAACATATCACAAACTAAAATCACTATTTAAATACTTTAAAATTTTTTTACGCATTTAAATAAATTTTTGAAATATTAATTTTACTTAACTTACTATGCACCTTTATTATTAGTATATTTAATCGATAATAATAATCACATCTGAATTTATCATAATGAAAATGTTTTGAATTGACAAAAGTATATTATAACTTAAGTAATATCGAGTTAATTCGAGCTAAATACTGAGCTAATATGAAGTGCAAATGAAAAATATATAATATTAATTGTTCAAACCAACATAATCTATGCTTGTTTTCATTTCAAAAAAGAAAAAAGGAATAGTTTAACGGATGTTTTATTTTTATTTTCCTGTGAAGATTAGTTAAAAATATCTTTCTCATATACTAAAAATGTCGCCGAAATATCGGAGATCAATTTGAATGGAACAAGAAATTTTTAATAAAAATGTGTGAATTATGAAATACAAACCGACAAATTCGACAATAATATAATTTTAACTTTTATGCATTTATTCAAATGTAAAAGGTGCTTTAATAGCTGATAAAAGCCGTACATAATTTCTAAGTAGTAAATTAATTTTTTAGTTTATGAAATTCTCAATGTTTGTTGAACATCATATAAAACGACAGTTTACATTATACAAAATTCAGGCACATTGCCTCGAAAGCCTATATTGGCACATAAATTAATTACAAAGTTCAAGTGTTATTTAGTTCTTAAAACTAAACTAAATTGCACCTAAACAGAAATAAATACTAAGTGAATTATTAAGTGAAAGCAATGGAAAACAAATACTTGTTTAGTTTTCCATTTTCAGCTACTAAGTTTTACTAAAATGTTTCTAATTTCATTTCCGATTATCATTTTAGTAAAATAAAAGAAGTTTTGGGATTAGATGTCATATAGTATGGTGAGTTATTTGACTCCATTACGTACATTATGTAAACAATGAACAAAATAGGTGCAAGGTCACTAACAGAACATGGGTTAAATAATCTACAGCAATCTGAGGTTTAAAATTACGTTGTTAAAGCATCCATGAATATAAAATTATACAAGATTCAATTGAAATCATATTCCTGTCGAACAAGCTGGTCGCCGAAGACGGCTAATTCAAACTAAACTAACTCTAAATCGCAACTAAAAAGAAATAAATATTAAATTAGAACAATGAAAAACGCTTCTTTGTTGTGCCCTTTTGTACATTCTTGTACAAAAATACTGTTGCCAAAACAAATGCTTGTTTAGTTTTCCATTTTCAGCTATTAAGTTTTACTAAAAGGATTCTAAATTCATTACCGATTATCGTTCTAGTAAAATGAAATAAGTTTTGGGATTACATTAAGAAATAAAAGTGAAGTGAAACGAAAAAAATGTTTTTGATTTTCGGCAGAAAATGGGTTCGCAACGTAGGCGGACACCTTAAAAATTGACTTGGTAATACAACCAAATTATAATGTGTTAATATTAAGAATTCTTGTGATAATAATCTAACACTGTGGAAACAGGGACGTGGCGAGGTGGGGGTGAGGGGTGTGTGACCCCCCCCCCCCCCAGATTTTTCCGAAGTCGGCATTTTGATCAGATCTGTCGGCAAATTTTGAAAAAATAATCGAACGAAATATTACATTACGATAATTGGAGATACATGATTGCAATCGTATAAAAACAACATGCTTTTTTCCTCCCAAGTCGGTATTTTTGAGGAATATTTTAATAATATTTAATTGGAAACATTTTATTTTTCGGAATGAAAATCTTGCTGTTTGCGAAATCGGCAGAACTATGTTTGCCACTCGGAGAAAATGTCGATTTTTGCTTATGTGAATGCTTCGTCAAAATTGACTTTTTGTCATAGATACAATAACAGTATTTTCTTGTATCGATGAGGAATCAGTTCATACAGCTATTTTCAATATCCGACGATTTTCCTGAGTCGGCATGATATATCAGATTTCGTAATAAATATGATTAGTCGGCTAACGATCATGATGCCAAAAGCAAAAAATTTTATAGAAGTCAGTTGCATAAAAAATCGTTATTTTAAGTAGAAACATTTAACCGACTGAAAAAATAAGTCGAGAATTTTTTAAATATGTTCTTCGTCATTTTCAATAAAAAAAAATGCTGTTTTAGTTTCTTATAGACGGCAACAATTTTTGGAATTGTGTATGTTAGGCTTGTTGCATCAAAATAAGAAAATCGGGAGAAAATTTCGGTTAATAAATTTAGTGTTCATTTATAACAAAACAAACCAGACTTCACAAATTCAACACGAGTTGCAAATGTAATTAAAATGTTCCTCCTGGAAATAAGAGAGGAAGGTTACACAGCCAGTACTGATGCCCAGGTGTCAGTCTTGAGTTGAGGCGCCGTGATGGAAAATAATTTATTTTATGTTTCTAAATTCAGCAAAGAAGAATTTCAATGTTACTATGCTTTTCGGATTCTTAAAAACTACCTTGGCATTTTTTAATTCTTACTTATATTTTTGCAAGCAAAATTAAAAAGGCCAAGACGTAAAGGATTTAGTCTTTTTTACTGTCCTACCAGCCCATTTAAGCAATTTTTCTGACGCTTTTCTAAATAAATAAATAATAAAATCTGAAACTCCTTCATACGTATCCTCATATTTATGAGTTTTGGGGGAGGAGTATTTTATCATGGTTACATCGTTATAGAAAGAGCAAAGCAATGGCTTTACTCAACTGTTCTGCTTTTGAGAATATACTGACGTATTGAAATTGAGTTTCAACTTCGCAAATAACATTAAAATATAAATTATGGGATTTAAAATATTAACGAAATTAACTCTCAGGTCAATGCCGTAGCTAAAGTAAGGCAGGCAGGGCACTTGCCCTGGGTGCCATTACCAGGCGGTGTAAAATGGAGATTATTTAACACATCTGCGTTTTTTTTTATCACTCTCATTATTTACGAAAGATACAAAGAAAAATATTGTATTCGTCAAAAAATTCGATGACGATATTTTGATTAATTTTCAAGTGTGAAACTTCCCTGAGCCGGAAAAAAATATTTTTGGAATTATGCATATCTGTCTCTAAATGCCATAACCCATAAGCGCAACGAACTAGACTGATGAAATTTAGTATATAGTCATAACACTAAAATTTTACATTTCAAGCAAATTTTGGACGAAATTCGTCTACCCTATCTATCTGTCCGTCCGTGTGTATGCGGACACGACGAATCAGCACCGCAACCAGCTAGATAGATAAAAATTAGCTTCGTTTTATCATTAGAATCGTTTGAATTTTGAATCAAATCCTTCAAAAGTTAGCGACCTGTCTCCCTATCTACTTGTGAGTATGTGAAAATTTAACACAAAAGTGCAGAAAACTTGATAAATGAAATTTTTTACGTGTACCAAAATTGAATCGCTTTATGAAATTTTGGTACCAGTTGGAAGAAAGGGATGCGTCCAAAATATATTCTCGGTTCTCCTCGCTATACTACGAAGCCCCAAATGGACTATATTGTCCAATTGGACCGAACACTTTCTTTACTATTGATTTTTCAGAATACTTTTCAGGAGACAGAGTGTGCACAGTTTATCATTTGTCTCATTACTTTCTAAACTTTTTGATCGCATATGGTACCGCAAAAAATTTACACGTAATTTAATTTTCCAATTTTCGACGAATTTTTTTTAAAAATCGAAATTGACTAATGGAGGAAGCTATTAGATTCTGTGGTCTTTTATCTTCCAATTCTGTAAATAAAAGTTTAGTGACATGTTAATCGCCTAGTAATGATTATTATATTTATTATTTACACAGGGAGGTTAAAAAACGTGACCAAATTTGATATAGCATATGATAAGCATCCAAAATCACATAGGGAACATGGGTGCGCAAATGCCATCTGGAGGTAGCAGATGGCATATAACATAAAACAGTGCTGGCCAAAATGCCGATATCTTTCTGAATATTCGCAGTATTGAACTGGACATTTTATATAAGTTGCCCTATATATCTGGCTTTGAAGTTGTGAAAGAAAAATTGCGCTACCTTGCGCGCATACGCAGTAAAAATTATTTACTACAAATGCTGATATCTTCTTTAATTATCAATGTATTTACTTCAAATATTAATACATTACTTTTCTACCATATTGTGAAGTATTCTGTAAATTTCGTATTATTTCGTGAAAAACTCTGCAAGTTATAAGCAAAACACACGAGGAAAAATTTAGGATTTTTAAATGAAACCTTTATATCTTCCCAAATATTCGTGTTATTTTTACGAAAATGCTCACATTACAAAAAAGAATTGATGAAAATTACAAAACATTATCAGCTTTCTGTAAAGCGGGGTGAGCTCAAATCCCTTTTCCACTTCATCAATTTCTGGTCGGTCCCCTAAATGCCTTCGTGACCGAATCTTCAATGTAAATTGTGCATTAAAACCTATTCTTTATATGGTAGAAGTTCGAGGAAAATTCATACAGCATTTCGGGAGAAATGTGCATTATCAGCTTTCTGTGAAGTAGCTGAATGCACTCGCTTGTGCCTGAACAAACTTTCAGGTTAAGTGAGGTATACATAATCAAATTTCTAATTTTTTCGAATACATCCCGGAAGGCTGTATGAATTTTTTTCAAACGTCGACCATATAAATAATGGGTTTTAACTCACAATTTACATTGAAGATTCGGTCACGAGGGCATTTAGGAGACCGACCAGAAATTGATGAAGTGGAAAAGGGATTTGGGCTCATCCCGCTTCACAGAAAACTGATAATGTTTTGCAACTTTCATCAATTCTTTTGAGTGATGTGCGCAATATTTACAAGCATTTTCGTATAAATAAAACGAATATTCGGGAAGATATAAAAGTTTCTCTAAGAAATCCCAAATTTTTCGGAATGTTGTTTTGCTTAAAACTTGAAGAGTTTTTCACGAAATAATACGAAATTTACAGAATACTTCACAATATGCTAGAAAAGTACTGTATTAATATTTGAAGTAAATACATTGATAATTAAAGAAGATATCAGAATTTGAAGTAAATAATTTTTTACTGTACGAAACTTACATAAGACGTGACAGTATGTCATCGAAGCATTATATAAAAATTCAAAGTAAATACTTTGAATATTCAAGGAAATACAAGTATCTGTATAAAATTATTTTTTTTCATAATTTCAAAACAAGGTATATTAGGCAATTTATATTAAAATTCCAGTTCAATATCTTTAAAAGTCAGAAAAATATCGGCATTGCAGCGAGTGGAATTAAAGCTGTTCTCCAAGAGAAGCAAAATGATGAGGGATATTTCACAAATGATATTATTTAAACTTTAATCTTCGAATAGTAATAGTCGAAATGCAATTTAAACTGTGTGCTTAACTTATAAGTATGCATGGGTATTCAACATTTAGAAAATTCAGATTCGCGTATTGGTTGGTTGGTTGTTTTGTGTTTCTTGGCGCAAGAGCCAGTTTTGGCCATACTGCGCCAATTCGGTGTATCGGAGATTTAAGTTTAAGAAGTATAAGTTTGTGAAAACCCCTCATCGTTAGTTTCTCTTAGAGTGAAACTGAGATTCCTCTCGCTACAACGCCGATAACTTTCTGAATTTTGACGGTATTCAGTTGGAATTATCTAAGCTGCCCTATATATATATGGCTTCAAAATTATGAAAGAAGATGTATACTATGTTTCGCACACGCGCAGTTAAAAATTTACTAATACTCATATTTTCTCGAATATACAAAGTATTTCCTTTTAAGGAATCTATTTGTCGATTCTTCTCATTTGAAAGCTACTTTTCCCCCTTCATATTTTCATTGTGATATCTGTAGGTAAATCTTTTGTCCTCGGTGATTCCTAGATATTTAATCTCTTCATAATCTAAAATGATCTTATACATCACAGTACGAACTATGTATATTGGACAGTATAAAAAAATAGTCGTTTTTTAAAGTCGACAAAGTTCATCATTAGAGTCGGCATTTTTTGCATGTCACACCCCCCTAGATGTGAGACGCTCGCCACGTCCCTGTGTGGAAAGCAATCACTTCAACATTCGAAAAAATTTTAATTTCCATTTATTGCTTTAATAAATCAAAACTAAGGGAGAAATCAGGTGAAAACAACAAATTTATATTTATTTCTAAGGCTGTCGGATAGTAAAGTTGTTTTGAGAATTATTTTTATTTAAAAGCGAATTATGTTAAATGAAAATTCATTAGAAAATTATGTTAAATTAACTATAACTAACTTTAAGGCATTGCAATTATTCAACAAATATTTATTAAGCTAATTAAAAATAAATAACAAATCAAGTACAAAATGTAATTAAAAAATAGAAATAAAAGTATGGAATGTATGCGGAATCATTAATATTATTTTAAAATTAGAAAAACCGACTTGTTCAAATGTAAAAAAGCATATATATATTTTCAGAGACGCCTAAATGTGAAATCGCTTGGTTTTTTAACAAGCTTAATCCGCCACTGAGAACCATTATTTTTAACTATCCATTAAAAATTTCTTTGTGTATAAGTAATTTTCTCATTCTTATACTGAAAATATCAATAAAGAAAAAAAAATATCCCTAAAAATATTGCTCAATATTTTTTTCAAAACGTTACTAATTTTATTATTTCGCCACGAGAGCGAAGTCGATCGGTTGAAATCGGCGTGTGTGCAATCGCCAGTAGGTTTACATGTGTCACTGGGACCCCCGCAGCTGCCGATGTCGGCGAAGTGCAGAGGCAATTCTCAGCAGCCGATCGGTTTTATGTAGGCGCCGGTACGTGTGCGAGCTCCAACTGTTCTCTATATACTACTAATGGATTGTTGCAGACCTCTATAAATATTTGAATATATAATGCGGCCTCTTATCAGTAGCTCTCATTCCTTTAGCGTTTGAAATAAAACTTTCAACATTAACTTTAACTGCACCTCCATTTTCCATAAAATTCTCGGTAAGGTGAACTTCGAAAAGATCTTGATGATTAATGGAAAAACAAATCTTCGAATCTATCTTTAAACAGAAGTGACTTAAAACAATAGACATGAATAAAGTGTAAAAAGTCGGAATTATTACGTTTAGAATAGAAATAATTCAGATATATTTGAACAGAATTTAATTTTAAATTTTGTTAATAATAAATAATAATAATAATAATAGTAAATAATTTCAGGTTTTAGACTGCTAATACCTGAAAATAAAATGAAATAAAAATTTAATTTTTCTCATAAATTGTAGGGGGGACGTCCCCCTCGTGCCGCCGATTCGTCGCCACTGATTATATGGATCTCTTTTGATAATCTAGGACACTTTGAAACACATCTTACGTCATCCAATATTGATGAATGACACGTACTATCAATTTGAATTGTCACTGACTAAGAGTATAAAGTACGATAGCAATATTTTCAGACGCTTGCAAGTCCTTCACAGTTAGATACTGATGAGTCCCAAAGTTTTCTTTGTCGTTTTTATTGCTTCAATCAGAGGCGGCCCGAGGCCCGGGCAAACTGCTCTTGGCGCCAAGGTCCGGAGTGACACCAAAGAAGGAATGTGAAGGGAAAAAAATGTTTTAAAAGACTAGAGAAATAAAGTCATATATTTTTAAAATTTGTTGAATATGTTATTTTAGTTTCAATACGACTACTGTATAATCTCTACTAATAATAAAGGAGAATATGAGTGTGTGTGTCTCTCTATGTGTGTCTCTGTGTGTTGGCGCTCTACAGGCCAGACTGCTGGACCTAGAGCTACGAAATTTGGTTCAAACTTACTTTGGAGGGTGGGAATATGCACCTCGGAGAACTTTTTTGAAGTTTTAATTAATTAAAAATTAAGCGAAATTTTGGCGTTTTTTCTTAATAACTTTTGAAAATATTACAGCACAAAAATCATTTTTACTCCATCTGAAAGCGCAAAAAAAAATCATCTCAACGATATCAATTAAGTTGACGAATAATTTGTTCTCTAATTTTAATGAATTTTTAAATTTATTTTTTGGCATAATTTACAACAATACTTTACATTGTTGCAACGCATTTCAAACCGTTTTCATTGTTTAAACATATATTTATTTGCGAGTTTTTCTTCTATTGTTGAAGGCTAAAGTAATATCTTAGTGTTTAATGCTATGTTTCAATCAGCATATTTTCATCCAGCTTATATGCTGCTAGATGTAAAATGTGCCGCGCCATTTTAAAGCTAAAATCAAATCCATTTTTTGCAACAGGAATAAGAGAGGGAAGTTGATGTCGACAACGTGCAATTGTATGCTACATGACACAGACTCCATTAGGGACGTTCATGCAGACAACGAACAGAATAGGTGCAAGGCTACTGAAAGAACATGGGTTAAATGTCTATCAAAATTTGAAATATAAAACTACTTTGTTAAGGGAACCATGAATATAACTTTATACATAAGAGATTCAGTTGAAATTATATTCCCGGCGAAGAAGCTCGTCGCCTAAGGCTGCTAGTCTTAAATATAGCTGAAGTTAAACATTTTTCACCCTATTATTATTAAGTCATATTTGCAGGTAAAACATGCATATTTCTAATTAAAAGTTTATTTCACATTTAGAATGTAGGACATTATAGAATTAAATATTATAGGGGGCGATATATTGTTTCCTTGCCCGGTTGATAAAGTTCCTGCGGGCCGCTTCTGGCTTCAATCCATCATCTGATACCGTCATTATGATTCCGCTTCCCCTAGAATGTGAGACGTCAATCAAAAAGGGCGCCAGAAAGGCTAATTTTGCTTAAAGAAATCTTCAACCCTCTTGTGAGAATATCGCTTATCGAAAGCTTTTAGTTTGCTTGTAGAAAAGACGATAGACAACTGTTCTTAAGGCGTTTATTCTTAATCAATCAATGTCATCTGCAACTGATATTATGTTTCCTGAATCTTCCGTGAAAAGCTGATTTCTAATGATTTTTCGTGCGTGGTTCCATTTGAATAAGACTTTTTGTGTATTCCTTCGATTCCATTCTAGACCTGTGAATTTTTTTCCAGGGAATTTATCCTTTTGTGCCTTTTATGGCTACAGATTGATTATGTTTCTATCAAGAAGAAAAATTTAAGCCTAGTTATTACGGAAAGTTAATGTAAAAGCAATTAGACTCAGTTTATACGACCGAGAACCAACTGCCGTTAGTTGATTTCAGGTTCCTTATTTGAAGTCCAATCCGTTATCCAATAGACTGTTTATGATGCAATAGTTTATTTTGGCACAAACTTGTATTTGAATTTTTTACTTTCTCGTACACGAAGTAATCCATAAGAATGCATTACAATTGTAAAAAAATTCGACCTCGAGGCTTTGATGAATTTCCGTATTTTAGACATCAATGATTACGAAAAACCATTTTTGGAGTTACTTTTATTTGTCTATCGGCCAGTCAGAAGATGAACATGATAGCTCAAACGCGCATCAAGCAAGACGGATGAAACTTGGTATGTGGTCTTAACATCAAAATTACAGATTTCTATAAAATTCATCTGCGACAAGTCTATGTGTCCGACCGTCCGTGTGTATGGGAATGTGGTAGCTACGAGGTGGATAGATGGATTTGTCGTAAGGTTTTATTATTAGAATTGTAGATTTGTGTCAAATTTTGGGCCAAATCTGTAAAAGGGAAGAGGTTGAAAAAATTCATATTAAATTTTTTTCACTAGATTACTTAGTTGAACACAAAACTTGCTGCACTGTGTAAATACAGGAAAAAGGAGAGGGGGAATTCTCTCCCATTTATTTCTATAATGTTTGATAAGAACAGCTGTATCACATTTTGAAGTTGCATAACTGCGTATAGTGAAAAATTTGTTTTAACAGCTAACATGAAATTAGTATATTGAAATCTAAAATACAAAATTTTAAGGTGTGAAAGTTAGCTGTTTTTAGAACTAGACAATCGTGTTTACTAAAAGTCGGAGGAAATTTTTTTTTTTCTTTCCCTTTTTTCTTGCTTTGAAATTATTTAAGATATGCTGATAGTTTTATGATTAAACGGAAGAAAGGGAGTAAGTTTGTAGCTAACATTTAAGTCTTATAAGTAGGGTTACCATACGTCCATATTTCAGGCTCACGTCCGGATTTACGCCAGTGAATGAGGCGAGAGAAAAAGTTGGTTGTAATTGAGAAAATCTGACGTATTCGGAAAAGCTGACGTCATTCCATCAGTGAAAGAAAAATTACATCCATTGTTGATGAGAAAGTGCATAAGTAACTTTACCCAGGCCCCAGTTCAAACTGAAAATTGAACTTTTGGCAGTTTTATTTTAATTCTGTATTTCATTACTATAATTTTGAATTACCAAACATTAATAAAAATTGTATCTTCTTGGCATTCTTAACGTCTTAATTTTTTTTTCACTGCCTCAAACTCAGTGCTAGCTTTATGAAAGAGGTCGTTGGTAGGCAGCTTTTAGAATTTTGTGCTATACTTTGTCATCCCCCAATGCACTTCAACCCATGCCTCCCTCCGCAGTGTGCGGATTTCAACCAGAAAGTTACAGTAACCCTAGTTATAAGCCTACATTTCCTAAATACAGAACGCCTCGACGCTCGATTATGATGTCATTAATTCTTGGTATTGCTTTGTATATTCTCTTCGTTTTACGAATATGTCACAAAGCAAAGAAAGAGAAACCTTTTTCTAATATTTTTCTTTTTAAAGCTATCAGCATACAAAATATTTAATGAATAATGAATGAGATTTATCAACATTTGAAGATCGAATCTTTTGACCATTACAATAATTTCTAAGCATCGTATACGTAAAGTAATAAATTCGCTGTTAAAGTTTGGCTACACAGTCTTTATTCAAGCAATTAGTGTTTGTTTGCTTTCTTTGAAATTAAAAAAACAGTCACATAGAAGGTGTTAAAATTATGGAAAATAATAAAATAAAATAAAAATTTGATACTAGAAGGTTTGCTTGTTTTTAAAAGAGAATTTTTATTTCGAGAATTATATTAACTTTGTTAATTAACATATAAATGCTCATTGTTTCATGCTGGTTTTTTCATAAACATAATGAGTTAAAAATTCGAAATCACTTAATAGCTGGTAAGAAGCAATACAAATCTCAGTTCCTGTGAACTTCCTTTCTGTAGGAAAAACTATTTCAGACATTATAAAAAAGAATGAGACAGACAAAAGTGGTAAATGAAATTTTAATTATTGCCTTATAAATATTAAATTAAATTCAAAAAGTTAATTTAAATAAAATGTAGTTAAATCGATCTATTTATATCGTCTCAACTGTTATTAATTTAAATTCAAATTGTTAATTGTGTTAGAGGAGGAAAGAGTGAGCCCGTTCCTAAAGTAGTCGCGACCGAATGGCTATAAATAAAAATCTATGGATTAAGGGGCTATGCACTGTAAAAAATATCCTTTTTTTTTCCCGGACTTTTTTCGTATATTTGACGGTTTAAAGCTGTTTTGTTGACAAAACGATTGTTCTCCGTTTTCCGCTCCAGCCATAAACGGTTTAAAACCGTCAGTTCATCATACGGTATTGCTTTCCTTACGATAACTTTCCCTTTTCTTTCTTAAATGTAATTTTATTGCATTCATTTCATGTTTTTAATAAGGTTCCATCTCCGCTATAGTGGAATAAGTGAACGTATTGACTTTAATTATGCTTGAACAAAAAAAAAATAATTTAGGAAGTAAAAATATATATCACCACTAATACTTCCTCTAATTTTCAAAATAAACTTAGAAGTTTTAAGAATAATGTAGCTTCTAACATTTCGCGAAGAAAGCTTAATTTCTTTCGATTCAGAATAGACCATTTTCCATATGAAACACGTGTCGTTCAGTAGGAAAACTGACGCATTAAAAAACATTTTTATTTAAAACAAAGAAATAAATGAAATATCATATTAAACAGGACATTGTCTAACTGTTTATACATGTTGCAGTAACCTATTGTCATTCATAAAAGCTAACATTAAAACACGTGTTCTGGCAATAGTTGATTTTTACACCGCTAGGTGGCGCCCCTAGAGCTATAGTGACTTTAAAACTCAAATATATTATTTTTACAATATTGCATGAAGACCCCGTTGGTCTAGTGGTTAGAGCGTTTGCCTTCTTAACTCTAAGAACGCGGTTCCGATCCCCGGCTCGGAGGAATTACAAGTTTTGTCACCATCTTGCATCGAAATCGTCCAAGTAAGTTCAATTAAAAATTAGATTAATTAAACTAATTGAAATTAATAATTAAGCCTTGAATAATTAATGTTCCTAATTGATAATACACATCAGCACGTTTCAACTCAACTCGAACAGAAGGAGGAAAACAACTCAACTCAGTCGATGATGTCACTTACTTCCATGATTTAATTTTTACGGAGAAAACTTAATCTCATACGGTAAAAAACCGTTGTGACTACGGATTTACTTCGCAACTTTTACGGAAAAAACTTGGTCCTGTATGGTAAAAAACCCCGTTGTGCCTACGGATTTACTTCGTAACTTTTACGGTTTTGCACAACCAACCCAGCTGCCAGTTTAAAACCGTAAATTTTACGGGATTTTTTTTACAGTGTGGACTGAAAATAAGGGACTATGGGGAAAGGAGTCTATCTTTACGCAGGATTCAGCTTTTGTATAGAGCTAGGATGATGATTTTTTTTTTCCCTTTCGAATCAGCTCAGTTTGATCCGATCATCATGGATTGGAACGGTTACTGATGATACCGTAAAATGTGCTGCTTTTCCCTCTATGTAAATATATTTTTCGAACGTTGCATTTCTCTGAATGACAATTTTTCAAACTTTTATGCCCCAAAAGATGCATGATAATCCCGTATCCCTACGCGCGTAATTAGAGCAATCTTCAGTAAATCCAGAAATCTTCGTTGATCTTAATAGGATCAAGATATCTCTCTCACCTCTGTGTTGACAAAAATCCCAGCTAAACCCCTTGTCAGGTGCTTTTTCTTCTTGTGGGGTCGTCGCGTTAGGATGATCTAACTGAATCCTTTTTTCCCTTTACCATATAGTAGATAACAACTCAAGTTGAAAGTCTGGAGAGAGATACGCATATAACATTACTCTCTGTCAAACAATTTTAAATATGATCCTGATGTACTTAATAGTAATTGATGCACCTCGACGCATTTAATACTAAACACCTTCAATTGATATTCTGTTTAAAGAATGAAACTGTGTGTTTATAGCGAAAAGATTATTAGTTTTAGAAACGTTTACTAATGACACTGTGGTGTATTTAAAAAAAAATAATCCTAAAACGCGAAACACGTATGATATCATTTATTGGTGATGCTGTCACTTAGAAGTTTCTGTGCACTATCAACTTGAATTACCTCTGTTTACAATGTTATAAAAATGTGATAAACAAATATTTATTTAAAAATAATAAAATAAATCCGTAAAATAAAATATTATTTGATTAACGTCGTTCTTAAATGACTCTACTGATTTAAGCATGCCTTACTATGTTGCATTTTTTTGAATAATTTTTTGATTGACACGGAATAATTAAAGAATCTTATATTATATGACTATCTTCGATTATTCTTGCATAAAATGCAGTTGAAATTAAGATATCACAGTGAAATTTATAGAACTAATTATTTATTCTACGTATTTATTCTATATATAACTAGCAGTACGCTCATGGCGTTGCCCGTGGAATCAGGACTTCAACAAAAGAAAAAGATTTAAAAAAAAAAAAAAAACGCCCACACAATGGCATGAAAAAGTTTTGGAAACAAAAGATACACGTTATTGATTTTCCCGCTTATTTTTTAAAACCAATATTAAAAAATTGCAACATGAAAATCATTATTATATTGCAAGCCACAAAGCAAAGTATGCGAGATGAATAAATACGTTAAGATACTGCCGAAATAATAATCAGTCACCCAATTCAAGGTTATGACGTCACCTCCCTTTCAACCAATCACATAGCCATCTGTGTTCCGGAAAAGTGCCGCGGGAGAAAATTAGCTCGAGAAAAATAACTTTCATCTGCCCAGGAAAAAATTAATTAAAAAAAAGTGGGAAAAGATATTTTAACCGTTCTTGTTTTAAATGCGACAGAACCGTTCTAGTTATAAGCTGGAAAAAATTGAAAATAATAGTGTTATTAGAAAATCGGATGCAACAAATTAAAAAAAAAACATTCCGATGGCAAAATTGACTATTTTTTAAATTTTTTTTCAAAATTCAGTAAATTACGTTAGAAATTAAGAACTAACTTCATTAGAACGGAAATCGCGTGCTCTTTCCGATGGTGTATCTATTTTTTTCGTACAATTATCCAAAATCATGCTATTGATAAATTAGTGCGAAAAATCATCCAAAACAACACAAAACATTAAATAAAAAAATTTCCAGATTAAATTTTAAAATTTCGGCTTCGAAGTGCATTCAATCACCATTGCGACTACCTGTGTGCCAAATTTCATGGCTGTAAGTGCGATAGATTCGTCTGGACATCGCAGACAAACACACACACTCAAACATTGCCTTTTATAAGTACAGATTATATATTTATCCTTTAATTTATTATTTACCCAATATATTCTAACTTAATTTCAACATGAACTGTAGCGTCAATTGGAAAACTTAGATAAGAGGCGAAAGGCTGCAATTTAGAAAGAACGTTCTCTACGTTTAAAAGATGCATATTCATATATTTTCATAAGCCAAAAAAATGCACATTTAATATCAAGTGTTCAGTTTTCTGACTTTTAGCTTGGTTAAACACGTGAAAATTAAAATTCGTGTGTTATATTTTTGTAAGATTAAAAGAAAATTGCATCAATAAGAGAGTTAACATGATTATTCTTAAAATAGTATCTTCCTTTCATATTCCTGCTTCATTTCTACGTGATACAAGCCTTTCTTCCTGTTATAATGATTACGTATCTTCACCAGCATGATTGATTCAAACCTGAATGAGAAATTGGGAATGTACGCCCCTAGAATTTCATGTATAGCTAATTCCACACAAAGATGTTATTTATAATGCGTGGTCAGAAATGATCTTGTCAATGTGTTTTGCAGTTAAACGTTCTGGACTGGCATCAATGAAACTATTTCCTTAAACATCTCAAAGTATCTTTCTTACTGACGATTTCCCAAAGATTTTTGTTTCATAATTTTAATGTTTTCCGAAAATAATAGGAAATTAATAATAAAAGAAAATTATTTCTATGCCATTTTAAAATTTATAGAAAAAAAAACGCGGTAAAAATGTTTTAATACATTTTGAGGATATATATAAAATATATTTAAGAAACGTTACACAGGATATAACAAATATCAGAGTAGTACTGCAATAAATGATGCTTTTTGCAAGGCGCTCTGGTAAAGAGGATATCCAGAAATATTGCGGTGAGTCGAGGTTGAAAAAATGAAGGTTTGAAAGAGTAATATTACGAATCTTCTTTGACATTGCTAGGACAAATTATCAATTAAAATTTTTCTAGGTATTAGATGTTTCCTTTTGAGTCCAGTGCTCTTGACTCTTCTGATCAATTTGGAGCTCACAAATATTTATATTGAGGAGGTTATTTTTATTACATGAAGAAAAACGTAATTGTTATAATGCGAGTTTTAAATGGGCTGAAAAACCTTACTTTCTCGGAACATCGTATATTTAATGAGAAGAAATGCAAAAATAGAATAAAAGCCCAATAGAATTAATTCAAATTTAAAATCATGAAATCAAATTTTTAAAACACACACAAATAAATTAAAATTAAAAAATGTATAAAAATAACAAAACTGGCAGGTAATAGAGTATTATTTAAATGTCATAAGCAGCTATCGTAATGGCATATGGGATTAAATGCTTCCATTAGTAAAAAAAATGTATTAAATTTCTCAATTTTTTGAAAAAAAATCAACTGCCTTTTCGTAGGTTTCATTGAGTCCATTTGGTGGATGAATAAGCATAAGAATGTTTTCCGCTTCTAAATGTAAAGAATACCTGGACCTGATTAAAATGTTGTGATAGTTTTTGATAATTTCAAAGAATTCCTCTGCCAGTTTAAGCACTTTGAGTCCTAAAAATGCATTTTTCAAATTTCGTTTGTTCGTCTGGGAATACAATAATTCAAAAACGAAATTAGCAAATATTTGTATGAGGTCTTTACTCCAAATTGTAGATTTCTATACAATTTTGAACAAAATTTGTCCGTCCGTGTGTATGTGAATACACCTGCATAAAGATCTTCAAAGCACCACCAAAGATATAATTAGCCAATGGTTGTTTCTCATTCGCAAAACCGTTTCACCCAGTCCGCACATTTCTCCTCCTTACTGATACGAAAAGCAAGAAATAAATAAAAAAATGATGATGGCGGGTGAATTCATTGGCTTGTGTAGCGGACGAGCATCCTTTGTGGAAGCCCCGGATGTGCATCCGCGACATAATCCAAAATAAATTTATTCTCTTCTTTCTAAATATTCTTTGATTGAATTCTTTTAATACAGTCAAACGTCGGTATAACGAACCCGGGATATAACGATCTCTCGGTTATAACGAACTTTTCAAATGGTCCCAACCGTACTTTTGTGCCACTGATGTATTTTGAAATACTTATAACGATCTTCAGAAGCAAGGAATTCGGATATAGTGAACCAAAATTTCCACTTTTCAGGCTTAGTTTTTGCTCTTTAACGAAAAATTACTACTTATTTCCATACTTTAAAGAAATAAATATAGGTACAATTAAGTACAAGTTAATTTTACTGTTTAATGTTTTAAGAACAAATATTTATTTTATTTTATTATAGCTTATTACTAATTACAATTAGTGTGAGTAATTTGTTCAACGCAGAAATGCATTTAAGTATTATATCAAATTTTGCGTAGCCAATATTTGAAAATTCCGATATAGTGAGCTCTCGGTTATAGCGAACTTCTGCCTCGTTTCGTTCAAAGTTCATTATAACGGGGTTTGGCTGTAGTACATTTTCTTTTGAAGTCTTTTTTATTCTTCCCGTTAAATTAAGCCTTGCGTAAAATTTACAAAATACATTTTTGCATATTTTTATTTCATTATATTAACAAGCATAAAAGAAATTATATAATGAATGTCAAAACTTCTGGCATTAAAGTTCCATTAATTGAGAGTGGAAATATTGTATCGTGTCCATGTATTTCAGTTAAACTATTTGTGTATACAACCAAATAGAATGAAAAGCAATGTGATTAAAACAAGAATAAAGAATGAAGCTGATTCAAACGACATCAATCTTTGGTTCAGCCGTTGATGTCACTCAGTGACTTCACTCTACCTCTAATTTTAACCCTGTTAGTACATGATAACTCTGTAGCCGAAGTCTCTGTGTTCCAAGTCTCGAATTAATTAAAAGAATGAACAAGGAAAAATCTCCAACTGTAGTGGGAATTGTCTAATGCGAAACTAACGAGATCCAGGGTCACCTAGAGCAAAGTCGGGCCCCGGGGCTAAGCACTGACATACGGGCCCCCCTTGCAATGGTGACCAATCGGCGGACAGAAATCTTTCTTCCGGTTGCCTAAGCAAGTCACGTATTGTTTTGAAAATCTGATTTCTAGCAACCTACTGTAATTTTGATTCATATAATGAGAATATGTGAGTTTTCTATTCAGAGAAAATAAATGTAAAAATATAGTTCTATTCATGTCTTGCCCAAATGTAGGGTTACCATAATTTTTTTAGTTGAAATCCGAGGAAGTTGACTTAGTTGAAAATTTGAAACGTCAGAATACAAAGATACAATTTTTATTAATGTTTGTCAATTCAAAATTAATTTAATGAAAAACAGAATTAAAACAAAATTGCAAACTTTTAAAATTCTCTGTTTAAACTGAGGCCTGGATAAATAGGCTCATCCATTTTCTCATCAAAAATGAATTTCTTTCATTGTTGTTCTTGGCGGAATGACGTCAACTTTTTCGAATACGTCAGATTTTCTCTATTACGACCAGATTTCTCTCTCACCGTACTCACTGGCGTAAATCCGGACATTCTGAAGATCCGGACATTAGTCCGGACGTGAGCCTGAAATCCGGACGTATGGTAACCCTACCTATATGTCATGGACAAAAATAAATTACGCTTGATTATAAGAAAATTTTTTTCCCCTTGTCCCAGGGCAGCGGGCCCTTCGGTAGGCCCAGGAGATTTTGTCCCTCCTGTCTTTCCCTTTCAGCGGGCCTCACGGGACAACAATAAGAATTCGATTTATACAAAAATTCGAATCAAGGAAAATTGGATCTAAAAATGAGTACACCAAGAGAAAATGACAATTTTGAAACGAAAAATAATAGTGAAGATTTACCTTCAATGTTTAACAATTTTAATAAATAATGCATAATCAATAAATAAACAGTAAGCGATTTTAATAAATAAAATTATAATAATTGTAACTAAATTTTTAAACTAATTTTAAAAAATGATAATTTCAATAAATAATTTTATTGAACAATGAGTACGCAGCACACTGAATTCAAGAATTGTTGAGTAAAACTTCAAAAATAAAAAAATTCAATTCATTATCTAACGTGCTGAAAGTTATTTTCTTTTAAAGTATGAATTGTTTATTATTTTTTAAAAACTGAATACATTGTACAGTAGAAAAGTCCTCGAGGCCTTAAAAATTATTCACTTACTATCACTGACGACATAAGGTACGGATGCAGTTAACTAATGAAACAATCCAGATACAAAAACATTGTTTACGATTCTTTGTTTTGAGCTCGAATGTACCAAAATAAATAAATATTTTAACATCATGCTAACAGGAAATTCCAGAAACAATAGAAAAACTCGAATTAATAATAAATTCCAATTAAAGAATTTTGAATTAGCCGAGTTCCACTGTATTTCAAACAAAGCAATCTTAATATAAATAAAAGTAATTGTAGCTATGTATGTGAGTATGTGGCTATGTATGTGGCTATGTTCCACATCTCCTCCTAAACCAATCGACTGTTTTCAACCAAATTTTGCACACTTATTATTTAAGACAAGGGGACTTTTGGACTTTTCAAAGTCCAAAAGTTAATTAAACAGTTAGTTAATTAGAAATTAACCAAAACCGCTTTTCCGCCGTAACATCGGAGCAAATTGTCCAACAAAAAATATTTTTATACTCTCTTAAACTTTAAAATTTTTCCTTTTCAATGATACCAATTTTATTTCCGTGTAATGTTTTCTTTAAATTTTATGAATTTTAATTTTTTTAAAAGAAATTGATTACTTACAAACGATTTTGAAATGAAGCATTTTTATTGGTTTTCTGTTGCTAGGTAACGGTTACATCTTGAACAAATTTATTTTTATTTCTGTAAATATTTTACACAAGAAGTGAAAAATCACTGTCAACTTTAAAAGGCCTAAAAGTTAATTAAATCTTTAATTAATTAAAAATTAAGCAAGATTTTGGTTTTTTCCGTGATATATTTCGAAAGTGTTATGTTACCTACGTTTATCGTTCGGCATTTCAGTTTTATTTTTTAAAATATTTTTTAGAAACTCTTTTTATTGGTTCTGAAATAATTCTTAAACAAATTTAATTAGATTAAAAATTGCTGGAGTTAATATCTCCTGTAATTTCCTTCAACTTTGATTAATTTTCAAACTTTATTCTTAATATAAATAAAAGTCATAGTGGGTATGCATTATGTGGGCATGCTCCACATCTCCTCCTAAACTACTGGATCGATTTCAACCAAACTTTGCACACTTATTATTTAAAACAAGAGGAAAATATCTGTAAACTTTTTGAAGTCCGAAAGTTAATTAAACATTGAGTTAACTAGAAATTAACCGAAACCGTTTTTCCATATTGACTTCGGAGCAAATTATCCCCAAAAAATATTTTTATACCATCTTAAAGTTCAAAATTTTACCTTTTCAATGATACCAATTTTATATGGGATATTTTTCCTTCAATTTTTATAAATTTTTCAAATTTCAATAAGCTGTTAATTACGTGCAGACGATTTTGAAATAACACAAATTTACAGCTACTCGATTGCTAGGCAATGGTTAGACTTTGAACTAATTTACCTTTATTTTTGAAATTTTTGCTTATTTTTATAAATACATTTTATATAAGAAGAGAGTCAACCGTCAATTTTTAAAAGCCCCAAATCTTATTAAAATTTCAGTTAACTGGAAATTAAGCAAGAGTTTGGCATTTTCCGTGATATTTTTCGAAAATATGTATTATGTCACAAAAAACTATTTTTAAACATAATGAAAGTTTAAGAAATTAGCTTCTCATGACACAAGTTTCATTTCCGTTCAGTTCGTAGCCCTCATTTTAATAATGTTTCAAAAATTAAATTGTGCATAAAATTTACAATTTATAACACTTTTTTTATTAGTAAAGAACAAGAATACATAAGAAGAAATGTTGCTCGATCACATTAGAAGAATTTTGGATGAAGACGAATTTTATTATTTTTTTATTCATATTTATTTTAACGCTTTTTCTTAACGAAAAATTAACTATGTAATTGTCCCAAACCGTTAAAATCTTTCTCATACTGCAAGATTTATGAACAAAATTTTAAGTACCTATGCAATAAATATTAATAACTTATTGAGAAAATTAGCTATTGGCGGTTTTAAAAAATCGTCTGGTTCAACTGATATTCTCATTTTAATTAAAAAACGTTTCAGACGATAAAAGAAATTTGGATATTGTAATTTTCTATACAAAAATAGTTTTTTACATCAAAAATATTAGACATGAAAGCATTTTAATCCCGAGCAACGCCAGGCATAACAGCTAGTGCGAAATAAATCTGTTTCTCTCACGTCAACTTAATTTGGTAAATCAGTGCAGTTGTCGAATTTTGCTTGATCTGACTTAGGACTGAAATGAAAATATTTTTTCTGACCTTGTCAGTCGATGCATCTGTACGATTATCCAGCTTTTAAGGCAAAACCTTAAAACTAAAATGAACAGAACAATTTGAAAGAATGAGAAAATTTGCAGACAATGCATTCCTTGCACTCAGACAACACTTATTATTGCACGGTTGCAACAATTGGTGCTGTGCCCCCTCCCGTTGAGAGAGGTGGCAGAAGAGAAAAATCCCAGGGCTCAGAGGAGGGGGGCGGGGCGCTGCCGCGGGATAGACAACTGTCGAATCATATATTTTTCTTATTTTCAAGAGTGTTTTATTTTTATCCATGACAAATAAGGTCCAGTATCATATTCCCATTCCCTATTCGATTTTGAATATGGAGGGAAAAAAATTGAGAAATTTCATTGGTTCACTTCGCGGAGAAGGAGAGACGTCATTAAACGCGAACTTCGAATTTGGTTATGTTGCCATTAGCTGTTCTTGGACTTCGGCATTACTGAACAACGAACTTCGTTTTTGTTTAATCGAGTGCCTATTCTTTTCTTCTTTTAAAATCACGATAAAGACGGATTTGCATAAGCATATTCGCATGAATATCTCAGCCGAGAATTTGTCTTCAAATTTCGAAAATTGAATGGTGGAGAGCAATGATGCAATTTCCATTAGATGCAGCGTAAATTTCATGAGTGATATTAATGAATGGGTGAAAGAATTTGGCAACCACAGGTAGCCCGAGGTAATTTTACCAACCGGGCAAGACAACAATTTGGCACCCCGCCAGCCAGCGTAGTTTTTAAATTCTATATTGTCTATATTTTAAATGTCCAACAAATTTTTATTTAGAAATATGCATGTTTTATCTATAAATATTACTTAATAATGTTCTGGTCAGAATTTTTTAATTTCAAAAATATTTAAGTATATAAGGAAGAAACTAAAATAATATATTGAACAAATTTATTTTAAAAATATATTATTTAGTATTATAAAGTTACTTCACATGATCATTTCTTTTGCCTTTTTATCTGCAATCAGTGTTCTGCATGTCAATTGATGTGGTTGCCAAACCAACTAGTAGTTCCTACGACACGTTAGATCGCAGATATGTTTTAATCAGTTTCAGTTTCGAAAAACTTCTCTCGCCAGTAGCAACAGTTACTGGTAGAGTCAGAAAAATCCAATGCGTTAATTTTATAACATACGCATAATTCTTTAATGGTTTTCTACCATTTTTTAATAAGATACAGCCTTTAAGCTTAGGAATAATGTCGGACAGCTCACAAAAAACACTAAGTAGGAAAAATCTGAAAATTAAAAAAAAATTGAGATACGCCTTTTACGTTTAGGAGGGCAGTATAGACAATGTAAGTTTTTGAACCCTCCAACTCAACTTCCAAAACCAGGTAACTTTATTGATTTAAATTTAATATCTAAATAAGCAGTTTTTGAGCAACAAACAATATGACAAAGTGAAATAAAACATTTCTTTGCGAGTAATCTTCAAAAATAAAAAAGTTTTAAATCTCGAGTATAAAAAATTAAAATTTAAACGTAATTTTAAATAAAATGTTTAAAAAATTACAAAACTTTTTAATACAATTTTGAACATTCTAATACAAAGTATCCCAGGACTGTTGACTTGTGACCCATTGATAATATTCTGAATTTAAACGACTCTAGATTTTAAGTTCAGTAAGTTCTAGAACACACTTCTTGTAAGTCAAATG